>JBBPUA010000039.1:0-46148 GCA_038094355.1 Afroboletus lepidellus | reverse complement strand
GGACAACTGCCAGTTCCCTGCTGTCCGTACCTCCAACTTCTCTTCGTTTCTCTTCACTTTGTCCAGGTCACCGCTTCTCTTTGATATCTCCTTTTGGTCTCTCTCTCTTCTTGATACTTCTACGGACAGCCACTCCTCTACATCAGAAAAATTTTGAAGTGCAGGTATGCCTAGGTAAATATGATAATATACTTGTCAATTTGATATTGAGCAATAATTCCATATATACCACTATCATTTTCTAATCATGATGCTCTCAGGTTGACAAGACTATATATAGCCTGGTAGACTTTATATTGATTATCATTCAAACATCAGTCTGATATATAAATGATTATCTCCTGATCATCTCTATACAATTGTGATTAAAAAATGACAAGAGATGATCTACTAGCAATATGATGTTAATGTATGATAATACATTATAATGAACTGATCAAATAATACTATAATTATGTGCAATAATTTTTAATGATAGTTGTTTTTGATTCTGCTCTTACTCTGATCATCAAATATCTTCAAAATCTGAGTCTGATAATTGCATGATATCACCACCTTATTCCTATGGTGCTCATGAGGCCAGTTGACTCCACGGGCAGCAACTAGGTGAGAGCACAGGTAACCCATGGCTGTACCCAGACCGGCAATGAGTTTGACGCATGTCAGAGGTACTGTACAGGTTTTTGAACAGGTACTGCAATCCATACCCATACCCACTCAGGCTGTGGGTTTACTTGCGGGTATACACTCGAAACATGTGTTTATTACTGAAATACATATTAATTACATTGTATTGACATTTACCATCGTCGTCTGGCCATCCCCATCATGTACCAACATTCTCACTCTCGCCCTTGCTGCAGTCGTCGTCATCCCGGCATCGCTCTTGTTGGGTACCAGCGTGCTCGACGTGCTTGTCATGATCGCCGACACTCTCCTGGTCATCAGCACTTGCCATTACGGTCACCATTGAGTGCTGGCGCTCATGTTGCTATGGCGAAGGTGGCTAGTAGGGGATTGGATCCATGGTCACGAGGTTGGAAGGAATAGATGAGTGCTGATGCGACTGATGAGCGCTCACATCGGTACGGCAAAGGCGCCGGGCGAACGACAGGAGTGGTGGCGGTGGCAGAGTCGGACGAGCGGGAGCAGACGGACGAGCGGACAGGCGCGTCGAGATACAGCGGGGGCGACAGTCATGGCCTCGTCGCCGTCGTTGTGTTTCTGTGGTGTTGGGATTCGAAGGGGTACAGTGAGCGCTGGGGCTCGAAGGGATGCAGCAGGCATGGTGGGTGAGTGCTGGAGCTCGAAGGGGTGGGAGACAAGCAGTGGGACTTGAAAGGACGCGGCAGGCATGGTGGGCAAGTGCTGGAGCTCGAATGGGCACAGCGCGGATAGGAGATGAGCGATGCAGCGGGCATGGTGGGCAAGCATTGGAGCTCGAAGGGACACGGCGCGGGTGGAGGGACATGGCATGGATGATGCACAAGCGGCGGTACAGTGGGGATGGTGGTGGTGGGATGAGCGTTTGCACTTGAGAAGTCACAGCGGAGGCAACCAATGAGCGTTTGCACTTGAGTGGACAGGGCACGGAAAACAGGGAGGTATCAAGAGTGGGGAAATGATTCGGTGGGGTTGAGGGTATCGAGAGGCCAGTCAAGGTCCATTCGACACAGAGGAGACGTCATGGTGCATGTAAACAGGACGAGAAAGCTGCTGGGATCGCTATCAACGTAGTGGTCCCACCACTGCTGTGTTTTCCCTGTGTCATTGCCATGCCATTATGCCATCGTCGTCACAGTCGTGCGGGGGGTCGTCACTGGTGATCAACCGGTCTGGCTCAAAATAGCGAAGTGGAGGGGACAAGCAGCTGGACCCGAATCGATATGGTGGTGGTGTTTGCAGAAAACACGGTTCCGTATAGTGGTAATAAGAGATGAACGGTTGTGCCCAAAATGGTGCTGAGTGGTGGTGGGGGCAACAGATGAGCAGTTGCACTCAACGAGGTATGATGGGAGGTACCAAGGCATGGCGGGGCAGATGAATGAACCGTTGGGCTCTATGGGATGAGATGATGGACGAACAGTCACACTCAACGAGATGCGATTGGGGACAACGAGGAGTAACAAGCAAGCTGTTTGGCTCGGGAGGAGATGAGCTGTCAGACTCGACAAGGCGCGACGGATGACAACGACTGCTACACTGTCCATTTCCCAGTCCATGATCAACATGAGTGCAAATGGTGGCTGTCGTGGACAACGTCATTATGTATTCGAACTGGTAAGATGTCGAGAAGTGCTCACTGGCAGATTCGGAAAAGTACAGGGCCTTGATCCCAGCGGAGGGAAATGGTATAACGTCCTCGGACTACACGACGTATGATCCGTTCAAGACCTTGGCCGCGACGACCTGTGTGAACGCCTCGGTCATCCTCACGACCAAAAAGACGGAGAGTACTTGTCATGACAGGATGGGTTAAGCAACTAGTGAGCCTCCGCGTTCTTTCTCAAGGTCTCCGGGGTGAGGCAACAGGCCTTCAGTGAGTGGTCTGGCATGGAAGAGGGTGCAGTTGAGCGGTCGCATCCTGGACTGACAAGATTCGACTCTGGCTACTCCACAGAGAGCCTGCCCTGCATTGCTTGTCGCCATTGCTGCAATGGGCGATGAGTGCATGGGGAGAGTCGTGAAAATGAGAGGGAGTCAACACTGCAGGGGCTGCATCGCAAGTTGATCCCGTATTATATCGTGGTATGGTCTAAGCACTGCTTCACGAACTCTCGCTCCAAGGCCATCTTGTGAGTCAACTATGTGTGGTGAAGACACATCACCGAATGGGTGTAGTTCTGAGAATGAGTGGGTGGCGGTTTGCTACCAAAAATTTCAAAAATTATGTTTTGGAGACCAAGGTGATGCTTACATGGAAAGACGTATCATGATGCCTCTCAATACAATAGTCTGTGTTCGGCACTGCGAAACGGTTCTTGAGTCTTGAATGAGCGCCCACAAGCCAGCTTGGGCCATTTAACCGTTCACTGAGCATGATACAGAAACAAAAAGCAACGAGAGCAACGCCACTGGAGACAAGTTCAACCACTTCTGTACTTACTTAATCAAGAGCAAAGGGGTATTCAAACCAATACATGTGACAAAATTATCAACTACTCGCGTTCATCGTCACCCTGATCGAAACCAAACATCTCATACATCGGGAAAGCCTCCGAATCCGAATCATCATCATCAGAACCACCATCTTCACTTTGAGCCATCTCCCAGTCAATGGCATCTAAGTCCACAAGATGAGGTGTCATGTCATCAAACTCATCAGCATCCGCACCCTCCACAACGCTCACAGCACCGCCATCCTCAGTTCCCAGCACTTTCCATTCCAGATCAGCATCCGAGAAGTCATGGTGGAGGTCGTCAAAGCCATCAAGCATCGTACGTGGTGTGCCCATAGAGTCAGAAGGAAGCGCCTCTGGGGAGCACGAGTGCCGGGTGTTAGCCAACTCTGCTTGGTTCACTGTAATATCCCGAGTATAAGAGTAGGTATGGCCGACCCCAAGGCCCCAGTGATATCTCATCAACATATCGCGGTCCACGAACCTTAGCGCACAGTGCAACAGTAGGAATTAAGACATTAGAAACGACTAAATTAAAAAAAAAAACCCACTTGTTGACATAGTAATACTTCCAATCTTCGGAGTCATTCGACAGTAAGGATAACACAGATCCATCTGACCGCGACTGTCCTTTTGCGAAGGCTGGAATGAGATGACATCCTCTCAGAACATCCGCGGGGTCAACGAAGTCGAATGCATGCCCAGTATTCATTGGGACAAACCATAGCATATCGAGCGCGACCCGGTCGCAACGCGCATCAGGTAGGATCAATTCAAACCATCGAACGTGCAGGAAGTCAAGTCGACGAGCGTGATAGTCTTTGAACCCGGGGCCAACGTACTGGACGTTCACATGGTAAATGCCAATAATTCGAGCATAACGGAAACGGTGTGGTATCAGTTCCGAATTGTCCTCGTATCCTCCTGCTAGCATCATTATGTCGCAGTGGCTGCTATTGGGGTTGAGATTGTCCTGGTCCCGGGTAATATCATATGCAGTATAGTTCATCTGGAGAACGTTGTGTTGGTAGATGCGGCCCCCTTTGAACAGTACATGATCCAGGGTGATGGTTGACTGGTTGTGGCTGTTATCCAAGCCACCTAAAACTTGATCGGCGCTCACTTCCGAAGTGTCTTCCGCATGGACCGCGCGGATGCGAGGGAGCAGGTGACACTTCAATTTCTGAATGAAGTCCTATCGGTAACATGGGTCATAGACAAAGTAGCCCACAAGATATACCATACCATTGCGGCTAGATCATCCGAGTTCTGGCAAACAAAGTGATCGAGATCAATTGGTCTGTGTTGCAACTTTCCAATATTGTAGTGTTTGTCCGGGATGTCCGGGACACATTCCGATGGACCGTGGCTAACTTCCAACTGGCGAACGCGTCGTATCCTTGCTTGTCGTCGCTCGATCCGGGCCAGCTGACGAGTAAAGTCCTTTTTATTAGTACGTGCATATCGTCCTTTGCTAACTCTGTGTTCTCGTTCGCCCTGAGACGAAAGTTAGAGCGTACATGATAAATGCAGATAGGAAACTCACCGGCTGCGTTGAGTACGAATCCGTTGTCCCAAACATCCTGATAGAAGTCGTGTAATCCCCGAGTGCATGAAACTTATAGGTACGCATGTTTAGGGTTTTGGGCTTCTGTCGGGCGATGGTGGTAGAGCCCATAACCTCTCGCCGAGATCGAGTGCGGGCCTCGTGACGTTGACGTCCTTCAGCCTTGCGTTTGAGTTCCCTAGTGTTAAATGCAGGACACGTGTCAGCCTCAAAAGCGCGGATAGCCCCTCCAAGACGTTCCGTAACACTATCCATGATTCCTAGGGTCTCATCGGAGTGCATTCATAACTTTGCGAGCCCATGCCAATAGCAGAGGAGGTGAAGAAGTTCCAACACAGCTCCATCATGAGGATCAGGCAGTAAGCCCTCAAACACGGGAAGAGCACACTGAAATTCAGCTCAATCAGAGACCCGTGACCACGGAGTTCTTTGGGTACCTGCAAGAGATCTTCGAAATCATGTGCTGTCATCCTTCTCATCTCTGACATATCCTTGGAAAAGCGTCGGATCGTATCGCGCCCAAATGTGGGGACTTGGCGATATCTATAGATAGGAGTGAATGGCAATGCAATATCGAAATAAAATGAGTTACCTCCGGTCGAGTTCACGCAGTTTGTTGCCTTTTAAGCTGTCCAGCATACGTAGGAGATGGGTGAAAATGGCCTTCCACACCCCGAGTTCGAACTCGTGTAGTAAATCGACCACGAGTATTGAGAAAACAATGAAGCCAAACATACAAAGCTGCTCTGAGAATGCATTCTATTCAAGTCAGTATATATAGTATCAAGGTCTGGTTGACCAGGTACCTACCAAAGTAGGTATAAGCGATTCGGCCTTGAGGAGTTCTTGAATGCATGGCGAAGTAACAGCATAGTTTCTTTCATAAATTAGCCTTCGTGCATCGAGAACTACGTCCCGTTGAGTATCACTATCGACCCTGACCAGGATCTCTCACCGAGACATGTCTCCTACTGTACCCATATCAGGAACGGACGACATGGGAAGTGTGCACCGCGGACAAGGGCAGGTCCCGAGGTTGCGTATACACGCAATCAAGACCCTGTTTAAACAATCATAGATGATAAGCAAACAATTCAGGCTGCGTCAAGCTCAACTCACTTTTCAGGATAATCGGCAGAGTATGTAAATATGCGAGGGTAGAAACGTCGTACGATGCCGTCGCAACACAACAGGACGATTCCGTGTTCATAAGCATCAAGGAATTTGTCATCAAGAAGTATCTTCCACTGTTTGTGAAAGAGTTCTCGATGACAGTGAGTATAGAGGGCTTCTGTTGCACCTTTGTCACCTAAATGTTTTGCAAGGAAATCTTTGAATTCAGTGGGTAACTAGACTAAACATTAGATCGGACTCTCGAAGAAAGATGTGGCACTTACCGTCTGGAAATACGCAGCATGAGAACACAAATTGTTCGTTGGTTGACACCTGCGATACTTGGATTCGTTGCCAAAGAATACGTAGAGAGGCCACAGCTTGGCGTCACTAAAGGCGGTTAGTTGCGTCGAGTCGGACCAAAACATAAGCACCACAACCACACGAGGGAGGTCACACCCAGGCTCCGGGGGGGCATTTTGAAGTGCTTGATGTGCATCGAAGAATGCCGTGGACGTGAATAATTCACCATGGAGCTTGATGTCATGGTCTCGATGAGGTGGACGCCATCGCAACTCGTATGGTTCATAGTGGAAAAGGGATGCATCGACCGGATTTGTAAGCTTTTCCTTGAGGATCGAGACGAGAGAACGGTGATAGAAGTTATTAACCGTATAGTTCTTTGGCCCGGGGTTGTCTGATCGAGTGTGAAATGGCACCGATATCATAGCAGATGAGCACTTCCATCCATCGTCCTCACCTAGCCACTCCGGAATATCACCATCGAATTGGTTGTGAGCAAGCTGATCATCAATACTACTCCACGCGGTCTGCAATATGTCAGATGGGAAGAATGCAGGATCACCGACGATGTCAAGTAAATGGCTAAAGCTCTCCTTGGACTTTTGTGCTCCTTGGTTCCAATACCAGTCGCCGAGGCGCATCGAGTTCTCGTTAGGGTAAGGGTAATAGGGATTTTTGCATGATTTATTTGACGGTTCCGTAGAGCGAACGAGTGGCATTGGTGTGTTTTCGACGGAGTAAGGATCTTCGGGGTCATGACGGGGAAGGGACTCGGTGTCATATACGCGGAACAGCCCAAACTTGTTCATCTGCGTTCTGAATAGTTGGCGCACGGAAGCATAGAGTGATCGAGTAACCCGCTCTCTACCAGGAGCAGGCGGGTCAAGTTCAGATGAGGGCGCAGGGTTGTTCGGATCTGGTGCCGAAGGCGTTCGCAGAGCAGAAAATGCTTCAGGCGGGGGCAATGGTAATAGCCGTTCTGGAAGGATGTCAGGAAAGCGTCGCAGTGGCTGGTGGTGAGTGCATTGTGACTTCCGTTGTACCGGCGATTTCCCATCCATCACCAATGGTTTCTGTGGCGGCAAGGCCATCTAGAAGAATAAATCTGTTAGAATTGAATGAACTACAAAGATGCAGTATTCAGTTTTTACCTGGTGAAAATCAGAAGTAGCTGCGTGCTCAATGCATTCTGAGACACCAGTCGCACTGGAAGGAGTATGAGTTAAGGGTTGACAATCGAATGACGATAAAGCCAGCACAGGGCTTGTGCCACGCTGTCGAGCTCTCTTGGATTGATAGAACTCCTTTGCCCTCGCGAGGGCACCAGAGAGACGTTTTTTGCCTTTGCAGCATCCCTTTTCATGGCGGGTGAAGCCACCAGGGTCGCGGAAAGTCCGGCCGCACACGCAGGTTTGAGAGAAAATGTCCTCGCCAAGTGTGACCGACCGACCCTCCATTGGAGTCCTTCCTTGGTAGCCGTTCGAGTTCTGATCTTAAGGTGATGTCACGTGATACACTTGCTTAGCAAAGAACATGGACGACATGGACGACAAATACCACTCGGACACTCGAAGCTTATGCCAGTGACCAAGCGTCAGAGTGATGAATTAGGGTCGGTCCATTGGACCATCTCACCTGCGCAAACGAGCGGGCTGTTAACCTGCGCTCACTGAGCACGCCAACTAAGCAATACCCGCCACACAAGTGAAGAAACCATCTATCGTGAGGTGCGATCCATACTACTCATGGTCTTCCTTCAAGACTTTCCCATAGAATCACTTGATTCTTCATAATCAACTAGGTCAACGAGACGAACTTGAAGAAGGAAGAGAGTAAGAATCAGACATGCAGTTCGCATGTTTCCATTTTAGTTCACGTGAGAAACATGCGTATCATTACATGGTATCTGCGACGTGGGCCAATGCGAGGATCGCGAGATAAATAAAGGCTATGAAGATCAAGAAAACAAACAATTGGCTGACGGAGCAAAGAATACATCCAAACCAGCGGTAACACAATAGAATTTAAAAGTGTTCCAGAACAATTCCCGATGAGCCGACTCGGGGTGTGCTCGACGTTACCTTACTGCAAAGCAATGGTTTAGCAATTTACCAACTAAACTAGACAGGAAATTACCACGTTGATTGCTTAGGTATCATCACACTACGCTTTCTGCTTTTCTGGAGAGACAGAAGTCCCACAACCTGACGCGAGTGATGGCGACAATATACTGTCTCCTCACAGTCTCAGCTTCGTCTTTGCCAATGGCACAATGCGCTTCAGCTATCTTTTGAGCTTCAGCTTCGCCAAGAACTTGACACAGGGTGCTTTCCCAATCGTGATACTTCTGTTCAGCATTCGCTAGTTTCTCCATCATTTCATTCTTCACCAACAATGCTTCGGTACACATCTGCCTTAAGAATTCCGCAGAATACGACGGGGGGGTGGTTTGCTATGACTATTTGTCAGACTCACTACAGCCGCATATTCACACGAACTCCCACCAAAATCTTCATTGCATCATCTAGGGCCTTGACATAGCTTTTGACCCCCACGATCTTTGTGTACCTCGCGGGATCCGGATTAACAGGGCCAGAAGAAGGGCTGATGGCACCAGGTGGGAGTAAAGACGGCCGTGCTGCATTCTTTCCCAGTGGTCTCATTCGACGGACGCCGGGCTCGTTTGAGGGCTGCTGAAGAGATGTGGTGTTTGGCATGGATAATGCTTTGGGGAGAGCCTAGTAGTTAGGAATGATGGCGTGGCGACGTAACTGCAGGGAGGCAACGTATATATGGCAGAATTGGTCATGTCTGGAGCGTGCCGAGTTTGGTTCCCACATGGGGCACTGTTGATTATTTGTACATTCTATGTACTTAAGTCTGCATTTTTGCTCCAGTAGTAAATATGTCACATGTTGTGCTGTCATATAGCATTGCCACTTTCATGTGACAGGGGATAACTCGGGAAGTGCCGTCTGGCGACTGCAGAAACCTTGCTTGTTGACAGTGATGGGCAAAGAGGGACATAACAAGCTAGAATGCCTACACCGTGCACTATGTATTACTCTGTATATACAGAACAGGGCTCTCGTGACCGTCATGTTGCCATTATCATTGTGTCGGGAGGTGTCCAATGAGCGGCCGGGTTGAGATGGTTGGTGGGCGTCAAGCAAGCGCCATCGGTGTCGTCGTCCTCGCCATCCGCATGATGCCATCGCCATGACGTTCTCGTTGTCTATGTGGTGCCATCGCCGCGACAGTGGTGGCGGCGTCGCCCTTGTCCGACGCGGGGTACCATTGCTGCAACATCCTCATCCTCGCCGTCTGCGTGGTGCCGTCGCAGCGACGTCCTCGCCCGCGTGGTGCCATCGCCGCAACAGTGGCAGTGGGGTAGTTGTCGTCGTCGCCCTTGTCCTCGTCTTCGCGGTGGTGGTGTGCTGCCGCGTCGTTGTCGTGATGACACGGTTGGGGTGTGGCCAAGGACGTGCCCGTCACCCGCAACGACGCGGTGGTGGTGGCGGAGGCAGCGTGGTGCCGCTGCCGTCACCATGTCGTCGTTGCTGTCGTCAGCTGTGTTATCTTCGACACGGTGGGTGTGGCTGGGTGAGGGCGCCAAGCGAGCGGTGAGCTCGAAAGGGCCAGGAGGGGCAGCGTGGATATGATGGAAGCGTGGAGTAAGCGGGAGGTAGCATTGGGAGGTCGAAGGGGCTGAGTGGGCACCGCGAGCAAGTGGCCAGGTTCGAAAGGATCGGGAGGGCCATGGTGCTGGTGTTGGTCGCCGTAATCATCGTTGTTGTCGTTGTCATCTCAGTAGTGCTTGTGGTGCCACCGTGCCACTGTCGTCGTCGTCGTTGTCATTCTCCTGTTTGTGGTGCTACCATGCCATTGTCTTCATCATCCAGGTCGCCTTATGTTGACACCATTTGAATGGCGGTCGTCCGTGTCCCGAGCGGTTGCGCTCAAGACGGGATGAGGTGGGAAGTGAATGGCGAGCTTTCGAGTTCATGTGAGACAGTTGAGGTTGGAGACGAGTGAACGGGCTCGGGGTGGGCTGGTGGCGGCGGAAGACAAGCGTTTGCACACCAGTTGGTGGCAGCGAGAGACGAGTGAGTGAGCTCGGCTTGAGTCGAGGTGGTGGCAGGAGACGGGCTAATGTTTTTGGCTCGAAATGAGGTCGTCTCGTCGTCGGCATGGTGGACGAAGAGTGGACACGGCTGAGGCAATGGGCGAGCGATTGCGCTCGGATGGACTCGGTTGGAGCGAACCGACATGCGTTTGTGCGCGAATAGACATGGCGGGGTGGTGGAGGGGTGTTTGCATTCGGTTGGGGCGAGCCCTCGTGCTCGAATAGACATGGCGGGGCACCATACTGTTCAATTTCTATGTTGCATTGTCATGGTGTTCTGAGTGCTCGACAGTCAGACTGTTGCGCGACTTTGATGATGCCCTCTTTCTGAGAGCCAAATTACACGAAACTGATCAATTGGAGGACTTGAACAGGAAAACACTCAACTGGTGGAAAAAGATGGGCCACGACACGAGGGATGTGAGGTCAGACACAGAGTATATCTCCAGTACTATACAGACATACCAATGATGAAACAAATTTCTGTATAACATTGGGCAGATCAACATTAGGGCTGACTCCGTGTACCATCATGAAGTGCAAGTATTGAATGTGCACATGCAAGAACGGCACTTCCCGGTAAGACAGGGGCTTCACTTTCTCACGACTTTTGGGTCTGACAGAAACCTTGTCAAGCAAGGTGACATGAATATCGCGGAATATACAAAACAAGATGCAACGACAACAGCGACTAATCGATCGATCGGTGGGCAGGCGGGAGCTTGACAGCCCTGAATAGCGTGGCTAGAGGTGCCGAACACTCATCCTGCCTGAAAATGATGTCTCTAAAAAGGTCATAGATCCTCCTTCGCTCCTCAAAAACACATCGCACATGGTTGACGGTGAGGAGAGAAGAGTTCGTGAATACATAATACGAGGTCAATAAATGCATCTGCACAACGATCTAAGGACTAGCATATTAGCTGGTGTATCATAAGTCAGACAAACTGACCCATGCGATGGCAAACACTACTTTCTCGGTAATGTTGAGGAATGTCGCGTCAACAAGGATGAGCTCCGTCGGCTGCGAAGGGTTGGCCATCACCTCCAGGCAGCTAATAGAGTGCGGAGAATCGGGATCGGCAAGAAGCTGGCGCAACATGTGTCGGACCGCGCGGTTGGCAAACAATTGACTTGCGTCTCTGGCCTCGGTTCCGGCATGTTCTGGCGAATGCCAGAAGGCATACCCGTAACGCGTGTCCCAGCGCGTGTTGAGAGCGATGACATTGGCCGCAATATTCGGAGTCTCTCTTCAGGACACAATCAATGAGAAGACAGGGTCGTTGAACACGTGAGGGTGGGTCGAATGCATCACCGCATTTACAGATCTCCATACACCGAATAGATATGCGTAGGGGACTTGTTCCAACTGGGAGGTAGTCAGTAGGGTTAGTATTATGTAGTAACGGACAACGTACAATTCGCATGACGAGCGGCATGAACGGTGGGTGTACAGGTCGGTCTAATGATAGAGGTAGATTGGGCGCTGTAGTACATAAGATAAAGGACAGCTAGGACAGCTAGGAGAACTTACCGAGCAGATCAAGGTAATCGTAATCATCCGCCAAATGCCATAGGGTGCTTAATATCCTCTCAGGGCGGAGCTGAAGCAAGTCTTGTGTTAATTCTGAAAGTGGAATCTGGTTTATGAGAACGTCGTTGGCGATCATGATTGCGCAATCCTTCACAATTATGCTCCAGACTGCGGCGGCTGAATCAAACACCGTTTGGATGTGAACTGGTGAAAAAGTTCGATTAACATCGACGCTACTAGTAGTGTCAAAGTTACTCACCGCCGATCACCGCGAACGGGACAGAGTGAAGCGAAAACGATTGTTGTGGTGCCAAGATGAATGGAGGCAGCTCCCAAGGTGCAGTCGTGTTCGTTGGCCCCGACTCCACGGCAATGTCGAGGGTATCGTCGTTGGTTGTCGCCATGAACAGTGGACCAGCGAGGGTTCCGTGATCCATCGATTCGACTGATAGAGGTCACGTGTGAACCTCACGCGGGGACCATTTGGGACTGATCGGTGCCACGTGATATCCCGCGTCACGCCCTGGGCTAATCTTGTCAAGTATTTAGTTAGTCGCTGCAAATAAGTATTCTGCTTGCTTCGGCACCTTCGGTGCGCTTGTATGGAGCTCCAAGTGCCAAATAAATCATTCCCGCGCGTTTTTTCGGGTGTGGCGCACACGATATCGGCAACAACGCGATTTACAGTCCTGTGCGCGATTTGAGTCACCACCACACTCATACACCATACCTGCTTGAGTCTAGACAAGAGCACGGGTAACCCGTGAAGAGGATACTATTCCATCCAGCGACTTCGGCAGTTCAACGACTTTGGCACCCCCATTAAATACACAACTTCTTTTTTCTACAATATTATATCGTATCTACTATCAAAGCTGAGTCCCTCCGAGCTTGAATGAGCGAAAACGGTGCAGAATCGAGGGAGATAACTGGAGGTCGATTGATTGTCACGCTGAACCATCACGCCGGTCTGTGAGAAAAGTGTGACCGAATGACGAAGTCGCTGGAGGTGTACTGTAATCCATACCCACACCCGTAAAGGTGTGAATGCAATGAGGTCAGAAGGGACAGGCAAGCGCAGGCGGGCTCGCATCGTCATGGCAAAGGACCAAGCGAGTGCTGGTGCTTGTTCCGCGAAGGCGGCGGAGGGACGACCAGGCTCATATCGGCGAGATGGAGGCGGTGGGTGAGTGATCGGGTCCGAGTTGACACGCGGAGGCGCGATCAGGCCCACGTCGACGAGGCGATAGCGCTGGGCGAGCGCTGGTGCTCGTGTCGCATACCATCACCCCCCTCCCCCTTGCCATTGTCATTGTCGTTGTCGTTGTCGCCGTCACCTTGGTGTACCAATGTCCTCGCCACCGTCGTCGCCGTCGCCCGTCGCTGCTGTGTACTGGTGTCCTCGCCCGGAGTCGCCAGCACCATTGCTGTAGTCCTCGTCCTCGCCGCCGTCGCCATAGTCCCGGTCCCCATCGTGTACTGATGTCCTCGATGTCCTCACCGTCGGGGTCGTGTGCCATCACAGTCACCATCGGGCGCCGGATGAGTGCTGGCGCTCGCGTTGCCATGGCAAGGGTGGCTGACGGGCGATTGGGCCCGAGGCGACGAGGGCGGAAGGGGCAGGCGAGCACTGATGCCCAGCCACAGCGGAGGTGAGTCGACAAGGAGAAGGCAGCGGAGGGGCAATCAGGCCATGTCGACGAGATGAAGACGGTGGGTGATAGGGCCCGAGGTGACATGGCGAAGGTGGAGGACCGTGTCAACGCAGCGAAGGGGCCTGGCGAGCGCTGTGCTCGTGTTGCATGCCGTCGCCATCGTGGCATGTCCCGAGGTCCGAACCCTCGTCGCCCCCGCCTGGTCACCCTCATTGTCCTCATTGTCCTCGTCCTCGTCGGCGGCGTCCCGTCCTTGCCCTCCACGTCCTCGCCCTCAACATCCCGCCCTCACCCACGACGTCCCATCATCGCCCTCAACGTCCCGTCCTCACCCTCCTTGCCCTCGTCGTCGCTCTTCCAGTCGCCATCATTCACTGACATCCTCACCCCCCGATGGCAAGGGAGTCGCCGCCGTCGGGGTCGTGTGCCGATGCTCTCGTCATCGTCATTGCACGCCATTACAGCGCTTGCATTGCCATGGCAAAGGTGCCTGGTGGGCGACGTCAGGCAAGGCGGAAAGGCAACAGGCGAATCCTCGTGTCGATATGGCGAACTTGAAGGCGCCGGGCGAGCGACGGGAGCAGTAGGCGTGGTGGACGAGTGTTTGCACTCGAACAGGCATGGCGGGGGCAAGTGACAAGCGATTGCGCTCGAGTAGACATGGCGGAAGCGGCGAAATGGTCGAGGCAGTAGGGAGAGTATTGGCGCTCGAATAGGCCCGGTAGAGGCACCAATAGACACAGTGGAGCAACCTACGAGTGATTGCACTCGGATGGACAGGGCGGGGGCGAGTGACGAGCGATCGCGCTCAGACAGACACGGTAGAGGGCGAGTGACGGCGCTCCGATGGACTCATGGTGAGGTGACAAATTGACGAGTCATAGCGGGGTGCGGGAAACTATGGTGGAAGATCTGCACAATAATTCCCACCGCGTTTTTGGGTTAAGTATCATCGACAGTCAAGCCAAATTGACCATATTATGTATAAGATCATTACAAATGTCGTCGATGAAGATGACAGCATGCTGGAAGCCAGTACCACGTTCAAGGATCTGGTCTCGGCCTTCTTTTCACCCGGTTTAATGAACATGTCGACCAATACGTCTGCCACGACGACTTCGACACATTCATTAGTCTCTTCGACTTTGCATCGCCATTCACCTCGCTGTGCGTGTACCGCTGCCACGTTGCTACCTCCTGGCAGACACCATCTACACCAGCATTGGTTCCTCCGCTCTCATTTCCATCAACCCCCACAAGTACGTTGCCTCTAACGCCGACTCCATCCTCCAAAAGTACGCTGCAGAATACCGGGACACGGTGGAGAACAAGACCCCCCTCTCGCCTCACATCTTCCAACTCGCAAACAATGCCTACTACCACATGGGGCGCACTGCCCAGGACCAGTCCATCGCCATCAGGTAATGGTCTCTTTTTTCTGCCTCAGCCATAGTTTACGAACGTTGGACTTTCTTTGTAGCAGTGAAACTGGCGGTGGCAAGTCAGAGAACCGCCGTCTCGCCATCAAGACGCTCCTTGAGCTGTCTGTTTCCTATCCGGGAAAGAAGGGCTCCAAGCTCGCGAACTGGGTACCCGCAGCAGAGTTCGTCATCCAGTCCTTTGGCAATGCTCGCACCCCCTTCATTTGTGTGGCATCAAGTCGCTTGACTACTATCTCGAACGCAGCCGAGGGGCGGCTGCGCCATCCGGGGAGTGAATGTCCACATCTTCTATTATCTGATGGCTGGTGCGTCAACGGAGGAGCGTCAGCATATCCACCTCGCCGACAAGCCACAGTACTGTTATCTGGGCCAGCGCGCAGGCACTGGCGCTTGCACCAACGGCATGCGCGACGATGATGCCAATCGCCTTGAACAACTTAAAATGGCTCTCAAGTCCATTGGGCTGTCCAAGCGACACATCATTCAAACTTGCCAGCTCGTTGCAGCTATCCTCCATCTAGGCAACATCAAGTTCACCATTGACCGCAGTCGTGACGTGGATGCAGCCGTCATCTGCAACGTCGATGTCCTTGGCATCATTGCCGAGTTCCTTCAGCCGTCTATGCTCGAGAATACCCTTTCTTACAAGGCGAAGCTCGTCAAGAGGGAGCTTTGCACCGTTTTCCTCGACCCTGACAGCGCTTCCGAAAATCGTGACGACCTGGCCAAGACCCTTTACTCCCTTCTATTCGCCTGGCTTAATACACGTCAACCAATGCCTCTGCCGCGACGACTTCGATACCTTCATTGAGCTCTTCGACCTTCCTGGTCCCAAAAATATGACGAGCCGCCCCAACTCCCTAGATCAATTTTGCATCAGCTTCGCTAATGAGCAGCTATAGAACTTCATCTAGAAGCGCCTCTTCGAGTCACATGTCGGCGAATACCAGACGGAGGGCATCTCCCACTTCGTCCCTTCGGTGCCCTACTTTGACAACGCCGAATGCGTTCGTTTACTCCAAAACAAGTTCAGAGGCCTCATCTACATCATGGATGACCAGGCTCGTCGATCCCACAAGAAGACGGATCACACGACGGTAGAAGCCTTTGGTAAATGTTGGGGCAACCACTCCTCCTTCAAGGTCGGAGCGATCAATCGCTTGGGACATCCTACGTTCACAGTTAACCACTTCAACGGCCTGGTGACGTACTCCTCCAAAGGTTTCCTCAACCGCAACCTCGATTCTCTGAACACGGATTTTGTCTCCCTCCTCCGCGGCTCTGCTGCCGGTGCGGCAGATGGCACTGAGGCAGCTGGATCCGTTAACCCTTTCGTCAAGGGCCTCTTCTCCGGCAAAGCCATTGCTACGCAAGCACATCCAAGAAACAAGGATACTATCATCTCTGCCCAGCAATCTGTCAAACCCATGTGCGCCCCCTCAACACGCCGTAAAGGCACGACTAAGCGGATGGTGACACTCCACGAAGATGGGCCGGTTGAAGAACAAGAACGCGACGAGGAAGAAGCAGCCAATCCTTCTGCGGGTCTGGCGCCATGTATAGCCGGAGAGTTCAGAGCCGCCCTGGACACGCGAATTGTCTCCGTCATCCCCTCAAAGACCATCATGCAATATGGCGGCCTAGATGCGACCAACTTGTTCCCTGTCCAGGTGCGTCGTTTTTATATCTCTGCAGTCACATTTGGCTCACCGTCCTGGCAAGTCAGCGCGGTTTGCAACGGTGTCTCTGGATCGATCAGCCCGTTGGTACAACTCAGCGCTAAGAACACGACGGGCCCCAACGCACTATACCACGACTTTCGTGCGATTACCAACGATTCCAGCCCCGACTGGTATTTTGAGAGTATGACCATCATGCGTTGGAATAACCGCGTTGGCTATATGGGCTACACTCAAGAGATATCCAGCATGGCGAACTCGAAGCACTCGCTTAGTATCTATGATAGCCTGATCTATGATATGACTGACTATGTCAGCTTTGGTCCTTCGGTCCAGGGACCAAGTGGCGAGCAGGCTCCCACTGCGGATGCACAGTTTATGCACCCTAGTCTCGTCAATCTATTCAAGTACAACTCTGGTCAGGATCTCACCAAGGCGATCAACAACCTCAACATCGATTCCGGGACGCTCGCCGCACAGAAGACCTGCCTCCGAAACTTGTTCCTTATCGACCTCCGCTTCCTCCGAACCTGATTGTTATCATCCCGCCTCCCTGTTCCCTTGAATGCCATCGCCCAACCCTGCTCCCGTCTTCTTCCGTGCTAGGGCTGAAGGCCTGTTGCCTCGCCCCAAAGACCTTGAGAAGAATGCAAATGCTCACTAGTCGCCTAACCCATCCCGTCTAGGTTATATGGCGGGGCAAGAGCGTAGCCGATGCCTCGCTACTGCTTATCTACTGGACGAGTACTCTCCGTCTTCTTGGTTGTGAAGGCGACCGAAGCGTTCGCATAGATTGTTGTGGCCCAAGAGGTCTCGAACGGATCGTGGATCTTGTGGTCCAAGGATTATACCTCCACCCTGCAGATATGACTTACTCACTGCGATCAAGGCCCGGTACAAGGCCTTTTCTGAACCACCAGCGAGTATTCGTCTATATTTTATCCGTTCGAATCCGTAATGACGTTGTCCACGACAGTCATCATTGCACTCGACGATCCTCACGCTGAGTTGGAACTCCGTCCCTCGTCCCCCTCACCCCCGTCACCTCTTGTGAAGCCCGATGCTCCCATCGAGCCCGCAAGGCTCTTTCATCACCTCCGCTCTGTGGCCTTCGGCTGCGCCTCGTCGAGCCTGATCGCTTGTCCATCGTCCCCGCCATGGCCTCTTCATCCGCAGACTCATTCGCCAATCGTTTTCGGGCCTGACCGTTCGTTTGTTATCCAATTGGTTATTTGTCACCCTCACCATACCTCATCAGCCGTGTCGTGTCTCATCGAGTGCGACCGCTCATCCCCTCTCGAGGTAAACAGCTTGTTTGTTGCCCCCCGTTGCCCTCAGTCACCTCTCGTCGAGTGACTGCTCGTCCGTCACCCCATATGTCCCAACGGTTCATTCGTCGACCCTGCCATCGCATCTCGTCGAGTGCCACTGCTCGTCTGTTTCCTCCACATCCCATCGAGCCTCAAGGCTCGTTTATCGCCCCTGCTACTTGTTCATTACCCTACCGTGCCTTTATCAACCCCTGTCGCGTGTCGTTCCCGGCTGCTCGTCCATCGTCCCAACTATCGCTCTGCACCAAAGGCGTGGGGGAGGATGTCTGTCCGTATCATGTCCGTGCATCCTCTGACCAACAATTCCAAGAGTGGCGTCAGCTTCGTCGGCTGAGCGGGATACAGTGAGCCTAGCTGATTTGGGTTCAAAAGTTTGTTACTGAGGAGATGAGGAAGAGTGAAAATAACTTCCATACGCGCAGCGGCAGGTAGATTACAAAAGGAATGAACAAGCAGTGTAAGTTGTCATTGTAGGTGTGGCCATTGAGCGGATCCTTATGTATTGACAGAACGACACTTTGATGAATTTTCGGCGTACCGACAGGAGAGAATTCTTAAGTTGTTCTTACAAGGGACCCACGTGTGGTTGAGATGGCTGTGAAAGCCCCGAGGTTTAGAACTCGGTCCTTTTGGCCGTGGAGCATGTCACGGGCCTGGGTCTGTGCTCAACGAGGTCTGGCAGATAAATTTGTGTTACGCAATGGCTGAGCTGACCAGGTACACCATCAGCTCCCTTCCTGTCGCGACAGAGAAGCTATTCTTCCGATTTGACATTCTGAATTATTTTTCTTTCCGAGTCGAAGGGTGTAGTGACGTGTTGTCCCGTGATCGAATTTGTCCCGTGACTAACATTGTCCCGCGACTATTCGACAGCACGAGTATCTTTGGAGCAGATGTCTTGTGTCACGTTTTCTTAAGCGACAAGATACTTAAGGGAGTCTCGAGAACCTGGAGCCCATCACCTTCCTCTCCTCCTTCCAGGTTCCAGTTCATGTCAAACACCGCTAATACCTCGGTCTCTGCTTCCTCAGACTCTTCGAGCTCGGGACGCGGTCAAGTGCTTTGCAGACGGGGCCTAGGAAACGACCGTACGCCTTGCTTGCAACGTCGTGCGTTGTGATCGCTAATTCCATGACAGAAGCGTCCAAGATCCCCTGGTACACCATGGGCGGCACTTCGGTCGTGTGGTTCACGCATTTTGCAGTGTACAGACATTGCTCACTAATGGCCTTTTCATGATGGGTGAAATGAGTGATAGAGATGTGGAGACTTTCTCTGAACAGTAAGTACTATCTTCGCTTGCACGTCGTTGCGCTCACCACTGAACTGCTTATGTTCGATGGGTTCCTAGAGTTGCTCAAACTGGTCCCCTCGTTGGAATCCCGTCTCGTGTCTTCTGATGAGGAAGACGTGGTTGCTATTGCCGAGCTAGTGAGAGGCATGTTGTATGGATTGATCTACTGGCTGATTGTTCATATAGATCCAGAAAGGTGCTAACGGTGCTAGAGCTGACGACACGAAGGGAATGAAGTGTGCAATTATTGACTGGATCACTCCGGCAGGTCAATCGCTTATTCCGCATATTCAGCGTAATGCGAAGTCTGGCCGTGGCTTTCATCACGAACGTACCGGCGCGCTACTTTGTCCAGCTGGTTACGATTGGTCTAATGTCGAGTGCGTACACAACAATTCATCCAAAACTAATTAACTTCCTCTCGTTACAGAATCAAGGAAAAGCTGCGCACTGGACAGCTTCGCGTTGCGGGAGACCAGTGGCCCATATTTCTATATGCCAATTACTCGTATAATCTGGAGGATCCTTGGAATGGCCTATTGCACAGTGGGTTGTTGGTTTCGGTGGGTCCTTTTTCATATGCTCGTTAGCGACTTACTAACCTGACCTACCTGTATAGGCCTACAAGCATATTTTTACTTCTCCAAGTTCTGTTGATGTTGAAGAACCGAAGGCCACTCGGTCTTGCAATGCCCGAATCCATGGGATGTATTCTGTGACAAAAGCTTCAATTGCTTATGTTGCAACACAGGTAATCATTCTGTTTTGGTCATATTCTGATCTTCAATAATGCTTTCTAGGCCCATTTCGCCCTGACATCAGCTCAAGTCTTTTCGCGCTCGGACCTTTCGACGGACTCTGAACGCTTCTATAGTAGCATCCTCGAACTTCTTAATGACCAAGAGGAGAAAGATGAAGTCGGTGAACTTCTCCAGTGGTGGGATAGGTAAGTCCTGAGTCTTTTGCAGGTGTTGATACTAATGGATCTGCAGGCAAATTTTCCCCAACAATGCTGGAAGCACTAGGTTACCCTCTGAGCACAGTGCGCTTGCAACAATTCGTCGGAAGCGGGCGACAATCAATGCTGCCGCTGTCTCAGACATTCAGGCTGTATCAGAGGGTGCTTCTGCCTCTACTCTAGGGAGTGCTTCTATACAACAGTGACATTGTGCTAGCCTTGTTTTCTTGATCATTATCTGACTAGAGTATTGCATTCATGTCATCATGTGATAGAATAAATGCAATGAATCTTGCTATGTTTGTTAGAATGCTGATTGCATACTAATCTTGGTGAAATAGCCAATAAAATGTCAAGATGTGTTTGACAGGTATAAGATCAGTTATTTACTGCTGGCTCTGGATGACAAGATCCAAAATTCTTGGACAGCTTGGAGTTTATATCATATAGATATGTATGCTCAGAGATCTACTGCTGGCTCTGGATGACAAGATCCAAAATTCTTGGACAGCTTGGAGATTATATCATATAGATATGTATGCTCAGAGATCTACTGCTGGCTCTGGATGACAAGATCCAAAATTTTTGGACAGCTTGGAGTTTATATTACATAGATATGTATTCTCAGAGATCTACTGCTGGCTCTGGATGACAATGTATGAATGAATGATATATTTGATCTATAGTGCAAATGCTCTCATGGATTATATATTATGATCTAGTGCTTTATCTTCTTGATATCTATTACAAGCTATTATATATTAGATAATTGTATATATGAAATTATGTTTTTATTAAAATTTTCCTGATGTAGGTGTTTCTCTCGTAACGCCTACGTGTCCCCTTATGTCATCATTCTACCTCATTCCTTGTCCTTCGATAGGATTCCCAGGCTAGGTAGTATTTAGTCCGCCACTGCCCATGTATGTACTTTACACTTGTTCTGCGCTATAAACATGTAGCTGCTTGTGTCCCATCGATAAGGCCCTCCCCTTGTCGATCTGTACGAACCTTCGAACTCATTGTTCTCTTGGTCAAACCAGAACAGCCTCTCAGGACGTTGCATCTCTTCGTGAGTACCTCCCTGAAAGGTTTGTCCTTGCGACTCGACGCAACAGTTACGATTTGCATAACACATATTCTATCAGATTCTATATGATTACCATAGATAGGTATGAGGTACACATGTACATACAAAGCCTTGTAGTATATAAACTAGGCCTATCATTCTGGAATACAAGCGGACATCTCTGTTCACTCCCTTCACCTCAGATCTTTAAGACCACTAAAGCATTACATGCTTAGTTCATCTTTCTGCCTCACTTTCCCTTGATTAACTATAATGACAAGCTTGACTCTACCCAGTGAGTATCTCCCACTGGTGTCTCTCCTTCCTACCTTGTCTGCACATTACCTGCACACCATCGGATATTGTTATATTCCAATACCATTTGTGCTTTCCGAGATTGCAGGAGTTCATGAAGAGTTGAAAGCTGTAGGAGAAAGTTAGGATGAAATAATTGCTACTAACAGTGCTGCAGGTGTAGATGATGTGAATGAAGGTGATAACATCAGTATGCTACAGTTTGAGTAGTCCATTGGTACTTGGCCTACAGTAATTTATATACAAGCTGGGGCTTGAGCTTGAGCCAGGTCAGAGCTGAGCCAGAGCTGTTGCTGAGGGCTCAGCTTGTGATTTTCATGAGCTGGAGCCATTTGGAGCTGAGCTGGAGCTGGGGCTTTCGAGCTGAGCCAGGCTGTGCACAACACTAATTGCACTCCAAACAGCACAGTGGAGATGTCATGAAGGTGACTTGGCCTGAAATGACACAGTGGAGGCATCATGACAGTGGTCTAGGGCAAAAAGATCTGGTGGGGATGTGGTGAAGGCAGTTATGCTCCAAATGACGCAGTGGAGATATCATGAAGGCAATTGGGCCAGAAACAATGCAGCAGAGGCAACAAGGACAGTTGTGCTCCCAAGATGAGGTGGTGGGTCCCCAAAATGACATGGCAGAGGTCTTATAATGGTGGTTGCACCCAAAACAATGTGGTGGAGGTGTCATGAGGGTGGTTGAGGCTGAAATGACATGGTGGGGGTAACATGAGGTGATGGATGAGTGATTGGGCCTGCCAAGGCATGATGGAGGCCTGGGATGAGTTCTAGGGCTCATCAAGACACAGCAGTGGGATCTGGGAGCCCTCATTGGTGAACTTGTCACATGGGTTATGGTGAACATGACCCCATTCCTTGTTCATTTCGGAACCATGAGTCATGGTGATTGCAGTGGGCATGGGGAGGTCTATATTGTGCCTGTTGTGCATGTGGGCGATAGGTCAGGCTTGTTGAGGCAGGATGGAGGCATTTGTGGAGATTGAGAGGACATGGTGGGGTGAGGACAAGTAGCAGTATAGACTCTGGACTCATCAGCAATTTGGCAAACTCACTGTGGGAACTGTATCCATACCCGTATCATCGTATTCAGTGCTGTTCCCATCAATTTGGCAGCCTGGATCATTTTCCTCAGCCTTTCTCATCTCCACCCTGCTTGGCCTACCTCCTGGCCTGGCACCTCAACATAGTGCTGCATCTCATTACCACGCTCGTTCCTGTCACCTTCACAATGTCCCAGTCATTCTGAACATCATCTCTGTCTGTCTGGCAGTCCTGATTGTGTCTGTCAGCTCTCATCAGCTCAGACTCATCCTGGTCACCTCCTAGCACTCTGTCTCAACTCGGCGGGCTGCCACTGTCACTTATTGCCTTGTTCCGGTCCAACTCCCAGCCCTATATCTTGACATGGCACACTTGTACTGTTGAAGTGCTTGTTCCAATCGCACTGGGGCTCGCCTCCTATGCCTGGATCTTGACAAGGTAAGTTTGTCCTGAGGAAGCACTGGTCCCGACCATTTCTAGGTTGTTCCATTGGGAATTGGGAGTCATCAGGCTCAATGGGGCCTTTTTCCGGTGAGTACCCCCTGAGCGTTTCTGCTTGACTGACCTCTCTAGGTCTCGTTTGAGTCATGTTTGATGTCTTTGTGGGCTCAGGTGGCCTAGAGGTGGCCTGGCACAGCGACTGGATGGTACAGGTGGCTCAAGTATGTCTGTCCTCATGTGCTTTCATGTTTCATACTAACTAGGCTGGTTGAAAACCAGCAAGTTCGTCCCAACTCATTTCGAGCCGCAGCACACATTGCTTGTTGTGTCGTCCATTCCGCACCATCCACAATCATATTTGGTGCTGTTCCTATCAGTTGGGCAGCCCAAGTCATGTTCCTTGGCCCTCCTCATCTCCAACTCGCTCAGTCCACCTCCCAGCCTAGCACCTTGATGTAGTGCATTCATCTTGTCAATGCACTCACTCTTGTCCCCTACCCGATGTCCCATGGCACCATGGGTGTCATCTCAGTCCATTCAGTGGTCCCAACCACGCTCGCCAGCCTTCTTCGACTTGAAATTGCCCAGATCACCTCCTCAGCCTTCACCTTGACTTGGTGGGCTCATATCACCAAAGCTCATTGTCCCTGAAACTTTCCTCATTGCACCTGACATGATTTGCATCATTTTGGCAGTGTGCTTTGCTGTTGCTGCCCTTGACTTGGTCTTCTTGCCCCCTATGCCTGGTTATTGATAAGGTATGTTTGTTTCTTCGAAGCGCAGGCCCTGCAGCCCTGGCCACTTTTAGATCATCCTATGTGTCTGCGGGGATGCCTGGTGTAGCTGTTCTGCAGCCCGGCTCATTTGGCTCAATGTGGCCTCCTTCTAGGGATCCCCCACTGGTCCTTGGGCTTGAACAAGCATGTTCGGCAGCCTCATTGGCCACCTCCCATCATCCTCAACACATGCCAATGATTCCGACATGACCACTTCATCTTCCAGTCCTTCCAACTCGTCCTGAGCTCTTTTAGGTGAGTACTCTTCATCTACTTGCTTCAAACATCCTTGAACATGTTCTAATGCGTTTGACAGCCCCACCAAGCATCCCATGGGTGTTCTTGGCACTCCCTGATGCTCTACATGTCTGCTTCACACCTGAGACATGATTGAATAAGTAGTGGCAATATAGTCAATAAATACTTGTAAACAGATTCCACCCAAGTCACAACATAAACTCACAGTGAATATTTTACAACATTTTTAGAAATAGTTTTACATTATGTCCGACAAACTTATCCATACCAAAAAGCTAGAATAATATGTCCACACTTATCCAAAATAATTACCAACAATATGTTGCATCAACATACAGTGGCTCAAAAAAGTGTCCCAATGTTGGGTCATTTTGAAGACCTTGACTAATTGCCAGAAATGAAGAATAAACAAGATCAAATAGTTATCAAATAATACATGCTCTTGGCATTCTAACAACCCTTACATAATGTGATTTGATTGTCATACCATCACAATATTACCATTTTAAAATGATATGTCATTGGGACACTTATTTGAGCATCATCTCAATTTTAAACTTTTAGTATTTAGTGTGTTCTCTCTTGGCCATAATCACTATTTCTAGTCTCCTAGACATACTTTCTATTAATCTTTGACCTCCTCAACCTCAATCTCACCCCACTCTACTATAATTCTCTTTTAAAGTTCTCATAATCCCTTTGATGGTATTAAATAGCTATTGAGAGTTTACCAGAGATGCCCAATAGGGCTAATGTCTGGAGATTGTGCTGGCCGATCTAAAACCTTGTTTTCATAAGAATCAAGCCAATCTTGAGCACTTTGGAGGTGTATTTTCCTATTGAAAAATAATGCTCTCCTTAGAAATTCTAGAATTCTCCATACTGGGAAATAGATTGTCTTCCAAAATAGAGACATACTATTCAGCATTCATCTTACACTCCACCTCTTCCAGAATCACTACACCATTCCAGCCCATGCAATCCAACACCATTAAAAAGCCCTCTTCAAACTTTACTATTCTTTGAGTCTCTCTATCTTTGCCTGTTAATTTCCATACATATTTCCTTCTATCTGATCCAATCCTGTTGATCTTGATTTCATCTGACTAAATAACCCTATTCTAGTCCTCTACAGTAGTTTTTGTACTTAAAAGCAAAGGCTAGCTATTGTTTTCTATTTCTGATAGGTAAGAAAGGCTTTTTCTTCTTGACCACAGCCTTTAGGAAAGCAGACTTCAGCACATTGTGAACAGCTAGGAGAAGATAGGAGAGGAGCAGTAGAATTGATGAGATGAGTGGCTTGAACAGCATTTCCAGCCTCACTAGTGGTAACACTAGAGATAATTCTTCTTCTATCAGTAGGGGAAAACTTAGGAGAACATCCTAGTTTGATGTTTCTCTTCTCTTGAAGGGATTCCTTGATGGCTCTATGCATAATAGACTTCACTAGACCTATTTTGGAGGATATCATACAAATCAAAAGGCCAGATTCAGAGAGAAAGAGGATAATAGTTTTAATACAGATAGAAATGAATTTCATGATGATTTTGGATTAGTCATACAAGATTAGAGCATCTAAATTATGTAATTTACATAAGTAGCCATGGTCAGTACATAACATTCATCAGGAGCTATTAAATGCTTATGTTATTTACTAAATAATAGATAACAGCATGATGCTCAAATAAGTGTCCCAATGACATATCATTTTAAAATAGTTATATCTCAATGGCATGACAACCAAATCACATTATATAAGCAGTTTTAGAATGCCAATAGTATGTACCTTCTTTCATTTGGTAACTATTTGGTCTTGTTTGTTCTTTATTTCTGGCAATTAGTCAATGTCTCCAAAATAACCCAACATTGGGATACTTTTTTGAGTCACTGTATAGTCCTTGATCACACGCCACTGAAATCAATGCATTATTCAAGCGGACACAATTATACAAAAGCAGTTATAATACAGGCACAGCCTTGAAGCAGATTGTCGGTCATCATTGACTAGAAACACATCAAAGAATTCAGGGCACTCGCTCACAGCAAGGCAAGCACAATTAGGAAGACATTGGTACTCATTCATCCACTCTGGCATTGCAATGAAAGATTTTATTCCGAAGTGCAAAATGGTTGACACTGCTGCATAGATTCCAAGTTGTTACAATACTATAGATGCTGCAAAGTGTCCAGTAAATGCTACAAAATTTTGGCAGACAGCATTACTCTAACAAGATGATAGAACGGTAAGGGGTACTGTATAATTAAGAGTGTCTTTATGGCAGGCTGCATGGCAGGAACATAAGGAGTGGAAGGTGCCAAAGGTGGCAAGAAGTATTCTAGAGAGCATCAGCAATAACTAGAGGATTAAATAAGTTGATAGCATATGGTAGCAGTCAAGGAGTAACTCACTAGGAGTGCAGCCAATGTTGACAAGACCTTGGTAGCTGTTGTTCTGGCAGCAGACTGTTTGTCCAGTGCTGAAAGCTGAGGGTCAATCGAGGGTTGAGATGTGGTGGCAACAACTTACCACTTGCTGCCATCTCCAGTGGCAACAGCGCCAATGGCGGTGCATTGCACACAGACCTTGGTACCAGGTCTAACATCATCAAGGATCTCCAGGTCTGACATGTAGCAATTGCAGGTGTTACCCCCCCCCCCCCTGGTAAGAGGTCTGGACATCATTGCAGTACTAAACAGGGCCACTGGTGCATGACGATGACAGCCATATGCCTGAGGGAGTGCTATGATGGGCACCTGAATTGGATGAGCAGCAGGGTGAGAGAGACAGGATGATGAGACATATGAAGAACAGGTGAAGCATGCTTTCCAGGCGTGTTGGGGGCAAAACCACGTGCCAAGCTTCATTGTACATATTTAGCAGCACCTGTAATGCTAGACCATTGCCAATGGCACACTAATGGATTAAACCACATCTCCAAGATAGCAATTCTAAACAAATAGGATGAGCTACAATAGAATCAGATTACCTGAGAATATGAGCATCTTGGTGAATGGTGGGTATAGGTTCCGCTAGTCCGAGGTCCAGGGACATTGGTGGTGAAACCAACAAGGCTGGGAAAATATGTTGGCAATGGTGTGTCAGGGGTAGGAGGTGTTATGTATGCGGCAGAGGGTTTTGGAAGAGGGGGATAAGCAGGCCATGTATACCATGGGAGATAAACAGATAGTAATCTGATGATTCCAGAGTGGTCGGAAGTGGCCTTGAGTCACTGGAGAAGCACTGGTACTGCACCACAAACGTCACTGACGAGTAGAGTTTGTTCTTGTGGAGAGCATAGGCCAGGTAGAGCACTCTGGGCAGGTGGCGGTAAAGCTTGATCCTGACAACTGGGTATTGTTGGGGAGATATTTTGGGAAACTCATGTGACACAGGGATGTGAGGTGTTATGGTGGCCCTGTATGGTGATGGATGAGCACAGAAATTCTAGCTAATAGAGTCAAAATTAGCACACTCCAGGCAAAGCGAACATGAACATTGTGTTGTTGAATGGATGATGGAATGGCAAGACGAGTGCATCCAATAACAGGCCTCCAAGCACAAGTATTGCATATCACCAACGAGTATTATTTCCTTTCTGCAACTGTACATAGACATCAACATAGGTAGATTACACATTACACATTTCGAGCAGATCACAAAGGCAGGGTGGACTCCTTCCACACTCCTGGCATGTCAGTTCTGATATCACCTTTTATCTGATAAGTGGAATAATCAGTAACAGATAAAGTAACAACTCACCATGTGGTTCCAGCAATGCAAAACTAATTTCTCTACAGAGTTCTAAAGAACCTGCAAAACAAGGACCAAGCACTTGGGTAGCATAGCCAACAAGGGCATCCATAAATGCAGCATGGCATGGAGGGACATTAGCCACCTCACCGTCAGCCATCTGAACATCTTGAATCAGGGTTATGGAGGATGGATCTCTTTTAGTCCCATCACTTTTGATATCATCACGAAGTATCTCTTTGAGATTTCTGAGCTCATGCTCTAATTTCTAAGCAGTACATATGGCTTGCCAAATAGACTTCCAGACAGAATGTCCCCGGTCCTTAGGTGCATCATTGATCTGTACTGATAGATAAAGATGCAATTGAGCGCAATATAAATATACTCACCTGAAATGGGAAACCCAGTAATGTTGTGGATCGATGATTAGTAGGCATAGTCAGGGGAATTGTGAATGAAGTCAAGAGACCTCTAGCGAGATCCACTGAGGGCCCATTGGTGATTGGGGACTGTACATCATGTGCAATGGGTAGCGGCAATAGCAGAAGGAGTGGAGCTGTATGATTTCTAGAAATACTATGTTATTGTAGTCATGCTTAAATGTCTGCCTGAAGGACCACAACTTGATTGCACCAATCCAAGTGCATGAGTTCATATAACAAAAAAGAAAAGTCGGTGTCAAACCAAAATTGCAAGAATGATTTGAAAGAATACAATAATTTGTTGCGAGAGGCACACCACAAGATACCAGCTTGTTGTTATTCTTATTCTGGAGGACAGCCGCAGATTGGCAAGGTCCAGGGTCAACCAACTAGAGAGAAATGGATTAGCCCAGTTTAGAATGTGGATTAGCAACAATAAAACATCAGTGACAGAGCAGCATAAATGCAGAACAACGTATTGCAACCATGGTGGACCGCACAAACTACCTATCTTTTCTTGGACAAATGGGATGAAGTGGGATGGCAACCACTGGGATACGTCACTGGAATGATGGCTCAACCCTGAAAAATACTGGATCAGTGTGTGCATCAAGATACACAACAAGTACTTAGCCAATTGTGATGGCAACAAAGGCAGCAGGGCACATGGAACACCAAGACTCAGCCAGAATGCTGTCAAGAAGATAACAACATCCAACCGCTTTGTTTATTTTCTTGGATCAGTGGGGTAATGCAATACATGGGACATACCTGAGGAATGGAGCCTGCAAAATGTGGATTAATGCCATCACACAGCAGAGAATATACATACCTGACCAATTGACTGTCATACTATGGTCTTTATTATCTTGAATCAATCTTTTGACAAAGTATTCCCTCTGTGATGGTACTATACTACCATACTACATGGAAGCCTATGATGCAAGAGGAAAAGACACGGCATGTGAAAATTGGTCATAAGTAGGGATGAGCGATTTCAAAGTGCAAAAAAAATGCACTTTGAAATCGCTCATTCCTACTTATGACCAATTTTTGCACGCTGCATCTTTTCCTGTTGCCATAGTAGTACATAGCACAACCGGGTTATTAGATGGTAGTAGAGGAGCTATAGTAGTCACAATGAATGACAATCATACTTCATCAAGACAATAGAAACCCTCGCCTTGCCTAGCTGCAACAAAAAACTGAGCTCTTCATTCCAGCCCCAGGAGATTTGGTCATTGCAACCGGCTAAGTATCCAGGCATTATTGTATTATTCAGTGCTCACACGTGTTCTGTTCTATAGGTCTGGATGGTGACAGTAGTATGTTTCAATGATATTCTGAAGTTTAGGTATTTAATGCCATCTGCAGGTTCCATCAGTGAAATATTTCCTCATCTTCAAATCCATAGCACAACAGACTTGCCTATATCACTCGTATGGCCCTTGAAGTCCAAATGGAAAACTCAGTTAGTACAGCTTTTAATATCCAATGACTTCAGGAAGTAAGTAAGGTATCTTTGTGAGTCTATAGGTACTGAATGTAAAATTACAGGCACTGGCATTCTATTTGATCTCTCTACATGTTGTGCTTTCCACCACCATATGTTAACACTCGTTTTTTGATGATTGATCATGAATATATTGTACATCCCTTAGCATGCGATGAGTTCAGATGTCAGTATTCAGGAGTCATCCATTCTACTAGAACCCGAGAAGGATATACAGGTACACCATAGCTATACCGTGTACAGGGAATAGAACTAATAAAAACCTATAGCCTCTCAGTGAATGCAATATCAGCCCCGAAATGCAAGCGAGGGAATGAACTACTTAAAAGTTCCTTGGTGAAATGATGCCTTCTGGTCTATTCGCTCTCTGAAATCACTCCACCCCGACCACAGACTATTCTTCCTCCCTTCACATCCCAATCCTGGTCTAGTGGCTGCATCTTGGTCCTGAAACGCAAGATAGATGTCGACTTACCTAACAGTCCTCTGCCTAAATGATGCCTTGTGACCTACGTATGTGCTCTCTGAGATTACTGCAGTACAGCAGAAGGATCGGAAGCTGGTGGATGGTCTTCAAAGAAGCATTTGTACCCTCCAACGTCGCCTGTGAGTATAATTCCCAATCAATATCCATCACATCGCTCATTTACAAGGCTAGATTTGGACGTCAATTCTCGTTCTCCCCACTGAACTCATTGATCTCATTATTGCTTGCCTTGACATTGATGATCTGAGAAGTTGTAGCCAAGTCTCTATTCTATTCAGAGATCTTTCAGGCCTACAATTTCTCAATGTTGTCAACTTCAAGCCTACCAAGTTTTGGCTTTGTCTGCAAGGGAACCAAAGCGAAGGACTTCTTTTGGAGATACCTCAAGTTGTTTCTGCCCTCTCACAACATTTTCCTCAGTGCTGGCACCAACGCCCACTTTCATGCACTTGATATCTTCATACATACTCCAGGCACTGTCAAGGATCTCTCTGTGTTCCTATCATGGGGCGGTGACTCTATTTCAACATCTATGATTATGACTGTCCTCCGGAGCATTGCTGTGTCATGGTGTTGCCATGTGTCCCTTTCTCACTGTTTCAGGGCTCTCAATTACCCTGTCAGATTCCCAAGGCTCTTGGAATGTCCCCCCAACCATCTCAAAGTCTTCTGGGTTGATATACACCTTGCCTTCTCACGGAACATAATTCCTTTTATGATTGGTGTACTCCAACATTCACCGCTTAGGAACCTATCCCTGTGAAACACGGGCCTCAGTAGCGCTGCTTGGACAAAGTTACTATCTTCAGTTACCCTCCCTCACTTGATCCACCTCAAGTTAGACTATGATTCTTCTCTCAAGACCTTGTTACAGTTCCTGCAACATCACACATTCCTTGAGCAACTTGAGCTAGCTACCCACCGCAACATGTCATATAGATCCGTTCCATCATATTCATCCATTTAACTTTCCAACCTGCACTATGTTGAGATTCTAGATCTTGTATCTTGATAGATTGTTATCTGGTCTCTTTATCTGAATGCTTACAGTTCATAGCTATCTCTGTTGATACAGGATAAGCTCCCTTTATGCCATTGGCTGAAGAAGCACCTATTGTGCTATTGGTCGAAGATATAGACCACATCATGTGACATTCCATCACATTCTATCAGATTCTATATGATTACCATAGATAGGTATGAGGTACACATGTACACACAAAGCCTTGTAGTATATATACCAGGCCTATCATCCTGGAATACAAACAGACATTTCTATTTACTCCCTTCACCTCAAATCTATAAGACCTCTCAGAGTTTCACTCTTTGATTGTCTTTCTTCTATCTCATTACTCCTTGATCAACTATAATGACAAGCTCAACTCTACCCAGTGAGTATCTCCCACTGGAGTCCCACTTCCTATCTTGTCTGCATATTACCTGCACATCATTAGATATTGTTATATTCCGATATACTACATCTGTGGCCCTCCCAGGTTTATTTCGGCGCTCGCAACCCACCTTCACAACTCCAGGGTCGTGCGAATGCTTAAACTATTACTCACAGAAGCACCTGAAGTGTCCCCACTCATTTTGCAGGTGCTTGATGTCATCCAGTACTTCGAAAACCTGTCCACCCTCAAGATTGTGCTTCAGTTTCTGAGAAGTGTTACCGATGTGACATTCAAGATTCCTGATGTCGAAAGACGTATCTGTTGTATTACCCACCTTGAAATAGACTGTGATTTCTTGAATGATGGCCCCCTAGATGTAGGTCCCTGGCTGCCACGCTGTGGACTGTGGCTATGAGCTTTCCCCATAGTAGGTGACATCAAACTGATTCGAGATGGTTTTAATGATGACGAGGAGGAGGAGAGGATACGTGATCAATTTCTAACATATGTGCCTTTCCATCAATTTGTATCTATCAAGGTATCATTGATCTAGCTATTCCAACACTTAGTGATTCCCCCTATCACACTTGTGTGCCATATGTACTAGTCTCCATTTGTGACCCTATCTTTTTCCTTCCCCACTTATCTGCCAAGCCCCTGCTCAAAATAACATTTAGTTTGACCCTGAATATATATGACAGGTTAGCAATGGTGTCCATATGTCTGTTGCTATGCCACTTACAAATAATGTGGAGGTGACAATTGTGCAAGATGCCCAGGTGAGCAACCTTTTGTGCTGGTGTTGCAATGGATAAACAATAGGGCATTAGATCCGGATTCCAGAAATCTGGATGTGAGACGGGTGGTGGGAGTCAAAGGAATGTGGTGGGAGTGGGACATACATGGTGGGAATTGAAGTGACACGGTGCAGGTGTGAGATGAGCAGTGGGATCAAAGGAATGTGACTGGAGTGGAAGACGCACAGTGTGGATCAAAGGGACACAGCGCGGTGGGAAGTGAGCAGTAGGGTTCAAAGGGGTGCAGTGCAGATGGAAGGCAAGTAGCAGGACACGGTGCAAGTGGGGTTTGAAGGAAGGCAGCATGAGAGGGGAGTGAGTGGTGGGACTCTGACGCAGCATGGGTGGGAAGCGAGCAGTGGGGGTGTGGATGGGAGATGAGTGGTGAGACTTGAAGGGACACAGCGTGAGTGGCAGGGGATTCTAGGGAACAAGGCGCAGGTGAGAGATGAGCAGAGGGGTTGGAAGGGGCATGACGTACCAAGACAGGCAGTAGGGCTCAAGCGAGCATGGCGCTGGCTAGAGGTGAGTGGTGGGGATTGAAGGGGCATGGCGTGAGTGGGAGATGTGCAGTGGGACTTGAAGGATTTGACCTAGACCTCACTGTTCTCCACAGCTCCTGCTCCTGGGTAGTATTATACACTGAGTTAAGACATTTACTTTGACTGTCACCGTCATGTTCGGTTGTGGGATGAGTGGTATAGTCCATGAAATTTAAGCTCAGCTCTGGCACTTTGTTTTCATGCTTTGTTTCAAGAGTGACATGGAGATCCAACTAAAGTCTAGGACTGAGTGAAAACAGAGGCCTCAAGGAGGCCCCGATTCCGGAATTAGGGACGCGTGGGATTACGTAAGTGTGGTGTGGATCGATACACGGTCCCGCACTGTGCATCTCAAAGACTTTGCCACATATGAACATGAACTACAACATTATGGAGAACACTCTACTCATTGCAGCATGCATGCAGGCTGCCCTCAAACTCGTACCCCATGTGGTGGGTCCACCCAAAGTGTGGAAGCCCTGGATGTGCGATCAGCTGGAGATGGAGGTGGTAAGTGGGATCAGCTTTGTGTTATGGGTGGAGGAATAGTCTAATTTCTTAACAAGATGCAACTGCCAGCACCAAGTGGTACTTCTCTGCATCCCTGGCTGCTGGGGAGCTTGAGAAACATGCTTTTGTGTTACTACAGCAGCAACTTGGAGATTGAGGTCCTTGAGTTCGACAAGGTGCATGCGGACGATCCGTCCATTGATGGTCAAGAGTATGTGGACGTGGCTCCGGATGCACTCCCTAAACTTCAGGAGACTGACTTTTTGTGGCATGAACTGCCTCCTACTGGTGAGTGAACAATTGGAAGTGTGAAAATATGGAACACTGATCGAATTTCATCCACACTTGAAGGCAAATTTCGAACCTCTACCATTCGAACCAGTGCCATCAGACAAAGGGCAACCAAACACACCTGCTCCGAGTCCCCTGGAGAAGCTGATTTTGCGATTAAAAGTCCCTACCAACCTTGTAAATCAATCTATGAGTCAGAACGGCAAGTCCAAGGCTGCCATTGACAGACTGAACACAGGTACAGAAACAACTTCAGGTTTCATAGGGAAGAAAAGGGCTCACGAGAATGATGCCAATGAATGTCCTGCAGCGAAGAGAATCAATACACCAATAGAAGCATGGGACGGTCAAGCAGATGAAAATCAGAGGAGTCCATTGATTGATTCAGAGGTGAACCTGAAGGGTAAGGGGTGCCAGAAGGGTAAGGGTAAGGATAAGGATAAAGAGAAAAAGAAAGGGAAAGAGAAAGAGAAAGAAAAGATGGCAGTTGGTGGAGAAGACGAGTTGAATGAAGAGAAGTCTGAGATGGTGAGTGGTATATTCTTGTTTCAGGAGTAGGCGATTAATATACTCCTACAGGTTTGTGACTACTGCGCAAGACATAGCTTAGAGTGCATCTGGCCCTCTGAAAGCAACGAGAAAGAGTGTCAGAAACAAGCGTGTGCCACATGCAGAGCGAAGAAGGTGCGATGTGAAGTTGCAGGTAAGCTTCAAGTATGTTCTACGAGTGAATCATGTGCTGAGGAACACAGGTTATCTTCAAATTCAACCTCCTCGAGGCAAGGGTGTGGCATCACAAGAGCCCTTGGAATTGAGCAAATTCGCAGAACATCTGGAAGCCATGGAGATGGCAACAACACTGATGGAGGACTGAACTATGCTCGTAATGCGAATCATCAACCTAGAATGTCAAATAGCATTGCTAGAGGGTCGGATGGCTGGTTCCACAGAGTAGTTGTATCATAACAGATGCATTATACTTGTCTTAAAATGGAAATATATTTCATTCGCATATCATCATTCAGGAGTTTGTCAATGTGCTCTGAGGCATCCAGTGCTCATACGGCTAGTCTAGTCACGGTGACACTTTACCTATTCATACGATGCTCATGATGTCTCAACTTGGATTTTGCTACACAAATGTTTATGTAAGTGTTCGATCACATCCGTCGTGTGGACCAGAACAAGAGCGACTGTTGCGTGAATCACATCGATCACTCTTAGCTTCAGCTCATCCATGCAAGAATTCATCCAGAACATATTTCGCGACCCTCTGGCGCTTGTTTGGGTCAACATGGGTGACATGGGTGGGGGATCTGCCAAACTTTACCTCTTCAATGGTGGAGGAGCACCGCCAACACCACAACTAGGCGACTTCATCTACAATTTGTCTATGCCACCTACCTTCCGAGTCTGTCTTGCCAATGGATGGAAGGATTTCACCTGATAACCGACATCGAGTCACTCGTTCCACATCCAGGCAGAAATCAGTCTGTCATCTCGTTCACGATAGGAGGTCTGCCCTACTGGATGCTGATAAAACCTGGTCAAGTACAGGTCTCATGCAAATTCAGAAGCATTGAAGATGTCATCTTGCACTTCATGATGATGTATGACCAAATGAAGATCATCACTGCTGGCTCACCTACGGCCACTAGTAAGTTTTAGTCACAATTCACTGTGGGGACAGAAGACTGACAATACTACAGAAAGAAAATATATAGAGGAAAAGTCTGGTGGAGAGCACAACAGCACCAGGATCAAAAGCAAGTTTGGTAGCATTCGGAAGGGGAATCGTGATCTGACTCCAATCGCAGAATGCGTGTGTGTCCACAAGGCTTCTGCATTCCAAGAAAGCTCTGAAAACAATGAAAAAGATCCAGTAAGTGTCTATACACATCATGAACGTGAATGTGGTACTCATCTTTTACTATAGGATCGTTTTGTCCGGAATTCTATCGGGTTTCTGGATGGCTCCGAAACTCTTCAGTGGCATGGAGGGTACAAGATATATAAGCCGTTCGCCAGGAAAGGCACTCCAATGGTAAGTCCATATATATTTCATTGTTTCATCATAGGTCTAATCAAATGGATAGGATGAGGAGGGTGACTTGGTCATGGCAATGGTGAAAGGCCAGTCTCTAGAGGTTTCTAGCTTGGAAGCATGCTCTATGGAACAGGAGGCGTTCCGCATAAACAATCTGGTCAAGGAACTGGACTTGGATCCAGTCCTGGCAACTTCGGGTGATCACAACGAGGAAGTGGTCAATACCATTTGGGAAACCCTGATGGCAAAGATTTGGTGGTACATGTCAAGGTCAATGTCAGTCATCGTTCGAGGCTGGACTCCAACACTTGACATGAAGTTTTCCAAGCATTCTATGGAATTGCACCTTGGGACCTTAGGCCAATGATGTCAGTGGATCGACGGACAATGCTACGCAGAGTCAAGGGCAGCAAAGGGAAAGAAAAAACAGGCTTTCCACAACATAACGACACTGGAAAGGTTCATCAATCTCATGCCGGATCCGAATACCTGTGGCAACTCTCTTGACATGAAGGATGTCAATCCGTGTTCTCCAAAGTGGCTGATGCCTCTACTCGACTCGACAACCACCTGGAATCATACCTTGCACCTGTGTTTTGTCAAGGCAGGGAAGGCAACAAAGAAGCCAGAACCACTGGTTGTATTCCAAGATTATGGTCCATCGGTCCTTCGCTCCATAACATGGATCTCCCAGGGATGGAGGTTGCTAACACATTCTGGCTTCATTACCCTTCCACATCATGACTGCTGCGGTTTGTGTACATATGTCATCAGAAACGTTGGGGCGAAGATTTGGACAGTCATCCATCCAAAACACCACCTTTGCCCTCCCGGAGCCAGATATCTTGCAAAGTCCTACCAGTGCACGACAGACTATATGCCAGAAGGTGTATTCCCGGATGCAGACGTTGCTACCAAATTCTGGAACCTGGAGACATCATGTAAGCCATTTCAACTTCTTTGATAATCTTCGTCAATGGAATTGCATGTAAGTTCCAACCTCCTGGGGTCCTCCATTGCGTCTACACTCCCGTCGCATCAATCTTCACCAGTGGTTATTGTTATATGTATGATACAATGCATCTCACTTGTGCGGTTTTGTTGATGCCTTCTATTGACGAAGATGAGTCCCTCACGAATGACGATCGTCCCGGATTCTTCCGTATGCTGTGTCGCATGCTAATCGTACTATGGTACCAGTCCCGACCTCGTGAGTGTTGCACACATAATATTCTGCAGCGGTTTACCCAGGAGAGTCATCAGGTGTGACTGGAAAGAAAAGTTTCATCAGTCTAATACTGATTGTACTTGACTTCGCTGACAGACACTTGCCGTCCCTCAAGGATACCGAAGATATTGCAGAGGAGGAATGGGGAGAGATTTCGTTTGCCATCACCATGGCCAAGAAGCTCCTTGAATGGATGAATTTGAGCACCAAGAACGTGAGGAGGTATGTGAATGATGACGATCAGTATTACTTCAGGGGGAATGAAGTAGTCGAAATCCTGGCATTGGTGGATGGAACTGAGGATGATATATTCCCGGCTATGGGCCAGCATTTCTAATGTATGTAATCGTAGTTTCAGCCACCCATTCCATTCTGTACATTCCCTCCGTCTATCCTACCTGCTCCATTCCTGTTTCATCATGGATCCGCTCTGCCTGTTCACATAAATGGCCAGGAGCCACGTCGACACTTCTGAAAGCTGTTCTGATGGTGTTCCAAAGGTTTACTTACTTCTGTTTGCCTCCCCACATAAATATGATGTCTGTGCATGTTTCACCACCGCCCGAACGCCCTTAATGTTTCCGCCCTTCTTTCAGCCAGTTTCCACTTAGACTATTGATGATATCTTCAATGTGCAAATTTACTTCTGTCCAGATGCAATCTTCCATGATCCAATAGGTCGTGTTACTGACAAGAAGGCCTGACACCATATTTGATTTCGACCAAGTAGGTAATCGCACCATTTTTCTCATTCTGCATTGAAGCTGCTGCAGCCACCCTCTCCAACGCTCTCTGCCCATGCCGAACACTTGCTACCTGGCCCATCGCACGTGCCATAGTCATCAGATGCCAAGCCTGTGATGTCCTCCTCAGCAGTACCTCCTCTGGAACGCATCCACAAGTCATCTGGATATCTTTTAAGATTCGGAGAGTGGATATTTACAAAGGTCAACAATGTCCCCACCGCGGACTTCTTCAAATGGTCAGGTGCATCCAATCTAGCTGGCCATCAACCTCGTTTCCCATCTGCGATGACAGTGAGTGAGATACCCTTGGGAACTATTGCACCAGCTGAATGTCAGAGAGTGAGCACCCCCCACAGATGGATGAATGCAACGAGTCTGAGATTAATGGTGTACAGTAGGAGAACAACACACAAGGTATGTACATCGTCCAACAGGCTTGCTCACAACCGCTGATTATAACAATAGAAATGATCTCGCAGGGCAGTAGCAGTTCCCACTCCACCTGAGAATACCTCCAGCAAGGCTTGGCGCCGTGAACAAGCTGCTACAAAAGTAGCAGGCCTGGTAAGTTCAAAAACTATGTATGTGCTTTAATTGTTGCATGAGTCCTTTCCCCAAGGTTGTACCTCTCACTTCCATGAACGAGGGCCGGTCTAAGGATGTCTCTGACAAGGAACACATCACAAATCAGACTGAGGCAGGTCAGGTATACATACTAATGTTGGTCAAGGTGAATGCACTCACATTTGGTTCAGCATCTCAGAAGAGCAGTCATCTTGATTCCAAACTTGGAGTAGATGGTGCCATGGTGCAGGTGCTGTAAAATGGTGACCATGGAATGATTCAGTTTGCTTGCATATGTGTGTCGGTGCTGGACAATCTGGTACAGATATCATGGTTATCGCACTACAAGATTTATTCTAAAGAAGAGGACCAACACTGCCATGACGTTCAACTGCCATGTCAGCACCGTACTCTCCATGCCTACCAACTTGCTCAGTGCCTGGGGCATCTGTTGGATCAAGCCAGACTGTCGCTTCACCATGTATTCTGTACACATTGCGGAGTGGCTCCGCAACGTCCCTGCTTTCATCTCCATTGTCTTCGACAACTTCAGGATGTCAGTGCTGACACTTCTGAGTCCGGCCTCTGCGGAAGACATGAGGGCACGAGATCATGGTAAGTTGGAGGATAGCCTAGATGGCTCCAGATGCGAATATTGATGTGTATGCAGGAACAGAATGGAATGCAAAGGCCTTGGTGAACGGCTGGAACTACCACCTATTTAAGTAAACGTCCAGAACATCATTAGAACTGCTCTCGGAAGTGTTGACGTGACTTACCATGTGCTAAATCAATTTTCTCGGCAAAATAGAGTTCTACTGTCCTAATGCAGGTCTCGGTGATCTAGCCATTAAACTTTATTATTCCGAGAGGGCAGTTCCAAGGCACTGGATCTTTGGATAGAGAATGATAGAAAATTTCTTCTGCCCCTTGTCTATCACTCTCACCATAAATAATGCCTTCATTGTCCATTGCTGCTGCACTTCTGCTGCTAGGAAAATCAGAAGGGTTGCCATGGACAAGTGCTACTTGGCAGGAGAGGACTGGAGTATCTGGCATCCCCTGGTATACAGAGAATGGAGCCACTGCTGAGGCTGAAACTCCACACATATCTACTTGGACAACATGCATAGCTGACATCGTCAAAATATATGCTAGAAATCTCTGGGCAGCAGGCAATACATCAGAGCAGATTCGATATTCAAACCAGCGACTCAGTGATAACGATCAAGTTGGAAGGACCACATGGAACAAGTGGGTGCAGGAAAATTGGAGGAGAAAGTGGAAGATGAATTCTCTCATTGACAAAGTCTTAATCAAGCACAAGTGCTCGCCATATGATGCAATGGCATGGGCAAAACAATACACAGCAAGTTATTTCTCTGCTGCAATAATCAACTCGACTCTGACCTGGGTTCATAGCTACCACATCTTGAGGGCTCTCAAGTGTCCTATGTAATCACGACATCCCTTGCACATGCACTTTTGAGTGATGCTGCATATGAAGATGATGCCAACTTTTTGGTTCCAGAGGTCAAAACCTTTATCGATGTGCTCATCATTCAAACTTGGAATCGATACTGAAAAGGTGTGGGCTGGGAGACAAAACAGCTTGAAAAGGACCAGGCTACACTGGAGAAAGAAAGGAAAGGTGAGTCCTCTGTCTTGTGATATGCATCATTATATTCGAATCCCTTCTCTGCCTAGCTATTACTGAGGGAGATGCAAACCCTTCTGTGAAGACGATCAAATCATATCTAGCTGTTCTTCATTGTGTTATCGCTGTCCTAGCTCATTATAGTGACCAAAAGACAGCCGAGGACCTTGAAGCCAAACAGATGATGTTGATGGCCATGTTGTCGTCTGCATCGAATGATGACAGTGATCAAGGCGACGTCAAAAGTAAGTGTTATATGAGATGGTTGACATATATTGATCATGCTGGCTGCAGAACTACTGAAGGCCCTCTGTAATGTGCTTAGAAAACTTGCTTCCGAGCAAGATATACAAGATATCAAGCAACTAGTTCAAGCCACACTCGAATGTCTCACCTTCGATAGTGCCAAGGTCCAAATAGAGCTTTCCAAAGCCCATTCTATCAATTTCTCCTGGAAGGAGGACATGGAGCATCTTTCAGAACTATCAAAAGATCAAATCTGAACTCACCTTGGTTTGACAGACAAGACACTTCCTTTCTTTCAGACATATACCGATCCGGATGGAACAATAGAGCCATGGAGTGATGCTGAAGAGAGTTGGCTTGCCTCTGAGGCCAGTCCTCTGGAACTGCTAAGTCCTCATTGGCATCAGCTCGTCGGAATTTATCACATGCTAGAACTCGCCTTTGAAAATGAGCCTGTGCTTCTCATGGATGGTGTTGGCATTGGAAAGACCATGCAGGTCATCGGTGTCATTGCATGCCTCACCTTTTATCGCTATTTCTTCGACAAACATGGTGTATTCCCTGGTGCCTTCTGTGGGTTCTATGCTCCACTATTTTCCCTCTGAGTCTGCTCACGTATAGTACCATAGCTGGTAAAAAGTGGCAAGGTCAGACGGGCAATACTGTATACCCAACCAACCATTCATCAGTATATGCCCAATTAATCTTCATACCCAATGGACCCAGGAAATTGAACAATTTCTCAAATGCAGCACGTTCAACCTCTTTCCATATACTGGCAAAACAAGCTCTTGCAGGTCCTGGTGGGTCAACATCTTCACCAAAAGCCATCACAGGCCTTGTCATTGCATCATCTTGGCCACAGAGAATGTGAGTCATCGTCTGCTATTTTTTCCCTATATTTCAACTCTATTGATATGTTGTAGGCTCTCCAAGAGGACTCCTCTCCCATGTTCACAGATAGCATCTGGAATGTTGACAATGTGCTGAAGAGGTCTTCATTATATAGTAGCAATCTTTCGTCCACAGTATATGGTCATGATTATCTTGCCATGATCATGGACAAAGCCCATGCTGCATGCAAGTTGAATAAGCTGCATACTGTGGCATATGCTCTTCATGCTTGCTCGTCCTTCATGGTAGCCATGACAGCCACCCCAGTTATGACAAGATTTCAGGTGAACATGCTTGTCTCTTTTTGATCGACATAACCAGTCATGGCTTTCAAATAGGATCTATGGCTTATGGGATATCTCATGGGCATTCAACAATTCCTTGACGGAGACTGCTATGATGAGGTCACAAAGGAGTTGAGCAAGGCACAAGCCAAAGATCGGAAAGTCGAGCGTCAGTCAGACAAAGGAAGTAATCACCTCCATACCCTACTCACAGGCAGCGAGTCTGCTCACAACCTCGCCCAGACCGAGTACTATCTGAAACTTCAAAAGCATATCCCTTGGATTAGGGACTTCGCGAAACATGTCATCTGCAGAACCCTTAGCTCACTGGATTATCAAGGGAATATGATATTCAGGATGAAGCCATACTCTGAGCATGTCATGCTCCTCCAACTATGGCAATAGGAGAGGAAAGCCATGAATGTCACCGTTGATAATATGGTGAAGACAGCCCCGCTGACTATGGTCATTAATACCACTAGTGTAAGTTTCTGTCTGTCTCCATTTCCAGAATGTCCTTCTGGTTCTTATGTCTTCCAGGTAATTCCCTATGGTTCTGAGGCATATGGGTATTCCGAGGTGTTCCGGTGCATTCCAGCTGTTCCTCTGATATGTTTCCTCAGAAATTCTATATTGACTTTCAACATGGACTTCTACATCCACACATGAACCCTTGGACTGTGACGGACACCTGGAAAAAGCCCAAGTCCTTTACTGAATGACAAAGTATGGCCTCTACCAAGCTGGACGTGCTTGTGAAGATAGTCCATCACCAGCAAGACGGCGTACCGCCACTAAAGACGGTGGTAAACAGTCTTGATATTGAAGTCAATGGTTCAGCATCATCTCAAGAGGTCCCACATACTGATTGTGATCATATAGTCATTTTTTCGGCCTTTCCATCTTCCAATGCTGCCATTCGTGATGTACCTCCTATTTCTATTCAATCTTTATTCCTTTCATGTTTACTTTTCTCTCAGGTCCTAGTGCTCTATATCATAAAGACAGTAGAGCTACATGGAACAAAAATGTAAATCAAATCTTAACATGTTCAAGACCTCATGTGTGACATCAGTCCTCACATCTTGATTCTATCCATGGTCGGAATCATAGGTCTCAACCTTGCATGTGCTAACATGATGGTCATCGCCGTTCGTTCGTTCGTTCTCACCGTTTGTCTGTATCATTGCACCTGAGCCTGATTCCATCCCGTTATAGGATACCCTTTGGTCTGCTTTGAATGATGAACAGTTGCGCGGGCGCATTTATAGATTTCCTCAACAGAAACAAGTTCACTTCTATCGCCTCATTGCTGGTGGAACTCCAGACATGTTCCTCAACAACCTTGCCTTTGACAAGGGCATGCTCCACCTTGCCTTGGTTGGCATGGATGATAAGACAAGTTAGTCTCATCATTTTTTGATAATGAATTCTGAGATGTTCCTGGTTCAGTGATGCTGTTTAATGGAGATGACACTACTCCAGTTGAAGCCTCTGATGGTGATCTGGAGCCAGCAGAATGCCCAGAACCAAATCGTCCTCGTTCTCATCCTCAAGCCCATGCAAAGGCTACAACAAATTCTTTGAAACAATCCAAAACTCCTGAACACAGTCCCAAAAAGTGCAGCAAACCAACATCTCCAAGGTCCACTGACTGTACCTCCATGCCTTCCAAAAAATTGAAGCATGTTACCACTGATGATTTCCCTTCGCCAGTGACACAACATAGAAAGGAATCGCCAAATCCTATTATCCCGTCCATTCCAAATTCTTGTGATGAACCTGCATCCTCTATTGCTTTCTCTGCCGCATCATACCATCAGGACGCTAATGTTGAAATGCTGGACTGTACTCCCAAATCTACTTCTCATGCATCCAGTCCCATGTCGATGCTGGAGGATGGAAGAGAGACTAAAGAACAATTGGACCAGGTGGTGAAAAGTTCCGCTTCAGCATCATTGACATCAAATCACCCCTGGCAGGATGACAGAGATGTCATGAGAGAGCTGTTTGGCGAATTTTCTGATGAAGAGGAGCAGCTACCCCAGATGCATATGCTGGATTTGGGCAGTAGTGGATCTCATTCACTCTCACCTAGCACATCTCAGCAAAGCCTAGTTCAAGATGCACAGTTGCCACCATCTTCCTCTACATGATCCTGCCAGGATGGTTGCAGTATAGAAATGTTTACTTCTGGAGTCAAACCTCACAATCCTACGTGCTCCCTGGATCATGCTCTAAGTCATTCCAAGTCCCCTGTACTTGTAGAAACCATCGGAGGTATGCCTCTGATCCCCGGAAGTATGAGTCGATTCCGGGGTAGTAATAACAAGGCCCAAGAAAAGGAAAGGATAAACCATAGATAGGACTTATCATGCCATGTAGTATCTGTAGTAGTGAAAACTGAGTATGAATTCTTGGACCTCATGTGCTGATGGAACCTTTCAATAGTAGCTACATACATACTATTACTTACCCCCCAGTCGGCACCTATCCCCGAGTCGGCAGTCATGCATTGTCACACATTTTGGCCATCAGCGTGACGAAAGCCCACTTTACAATCTCGACAACTACTGCATTGTTTTCCTTCATTCAACTAGGAAAACACTGATTGAGTACATAAAATAGGATGTGTAAACAAAAAGAACAGAAAAAGTTGTAGTTTTGCTAGAGTGCCGACTCAGGGGTAGGTGCCGACTGGGGGGTAAGCGATAGTACACAGTGCATCATGATGTCCCTGGCAGCTGAGGTAGACTCTTCCTAAAGTGGTCAAATTGCAGTGCTTGAGTGGACCCAAGGGTTCGGAACGGTGTGCTAGGCTCCATCCGACAGGGTCACTGCAAAACGGCACTTCCAGTTAAAGTTATTTACACAGCCCATCTCTATTCCTGAAATTCCACTGCAACTGGCCTTGTCAGCTAACTTCACCGAATCAGGGTTTTACCAACCTTGTCACCGTCAACCCAGACCCATCACTGGAGTGAGGTATTCGTCAACTACACTCTAGAAATTTTTGGTCCCGTTCTCCTCACTGTGCTCTTTTTCTTCACAGTCCAACATGCAAATTCGACCATATCCTGATGATCGTTCTGATGAACCTATTTAGTTGACGCTCTCAGAATTTGTGCAGGAGGCTGCTACATACTATCAAGGGATGGGCCAGAATCATAATGATGAACTCAAGTTTCTTCAATTTTGTTCTAGCAGGTCGACAAGGTTTGGAGTTGGAAACAAGACACTATCACTCTCAACGTGATGCAAGGCCAGCCTGATATTCAGAACATCACAACAACTCGGGACTTTGATTCCTTGATTGGAACGACGAAGACACTACCCTACCATGTCTCCCTCACAGTCTGGCCAGTACTGTCATTCAGAGACACGCTCGCTACCAGCAATCATATCAACTCCCTTGCCATTGATGAGTATATGGGTCTCTACTTTCATGCTTATGTTTTCAGTCGTATACTAAATTTCTATTCCAAGCAGAATAATCCAGTGTACATATGTCCTATACATGCCATATCAAATGTAGCCCTCAGAAAGGTTGCCAATCACTCCACCATTCGAGTCTTTTTTCTGTGAATGTATCGGAGGAGTGAGTCTAAAAAGATCCTGACCACGAATTTGGAGTGTATATACAACCGCTGTCTCCGTCCCCTTATTCTACACCTCATGCCGAATCAAGCAATTCATTGGCCACAAGACTATAGGTCTGCGGTGGAGACCAGCCGGAATCATGCAGATCACCTCCGTCTGTCATCCCTTGATGTTCTGGCACATCTTCTAAATGAATTCTCCCATTTGTATCTGGAGCAAGTGAAAACCCTCTGTCCATATTTTCAGATGCCTGCTTTGGTCATGAGCTACGTGGTTGGAAGGGTTCAACGGTTCACAATCTGGAACCAGCTGGAGAGAAGCCTGAAAGAGATGGAGATGGTCTCTATGACCGTGTAGTCGCTTTAGAGGACATGACTAGGGTGCTGGACCTGGACTTGATCAACCAAGATCAATGGTTAATAGACATCGGTTTGGAATTTGGAATTCATGGCAAGGTCATCACTTGGCAGGCTAGAGGTCATGAAGCCCTTCTTTGCTACCTTCTCTCTGATCTCAACAACCTGAGAAACATCCTTCGCGATCACCACAATTATTTTGTTGACAACCAGATGCATCTCAAAGACCTTGCTGGCTTTCGCTGGACCCTGCGCAGATGCTCTGATATCATTCCCTATGTTCAGGCCTATACTACTGAAAAGGCCATTTTCTATCAGCTCCACCTTGATATTTTTTCCCACAGAAAACCCTCAGAACTGCTAGCCAACCGTGTCTGTGAAAAGCTCAGGAAGGATCTTGAGGAACAAAGCAAGATTATTTATGCTTGCACTGGAGACGCTGAAAGAAGAAGAGACAGATCCAGACCTCACGAAGGCTGTGCAAGGCTCGAAGTCCAAGTTTCCCTGGCCAACATCCATGACATGTTGACTGAATTTCCCTTCCGATTGGTAAATGAAACCATGGTTCAAATCCTGGCTTCTGACTGGTGGCCAGTCAATTTCTCTCTCTCTGTCAAGAGACAAAACTAATTGCCCCTCACTTCTTAGGTATTTTAAATTCCTCTGCCTTGCAGCTGTCCATGCCGTCGTCTGTAATTTCTCTGCTACTCCACCGAAGAATTGCACTTTGAAGTGCACCCTAGCTTTAGGCGCCATGGCCATCTGGATTCTCAATGGTACACACCA
>JBBPUA010000038.1:0-46431 GCA_038094355.1 Afroboletus lepidellus | reverse complement strand
CCCCGATAACTGTGGTTCCACCCCGTTTTCCTCGCCCCTCGATGTATCTCCAACAGCCCACTACGAACCCATTTCGTCCCCCCGTAGACCCATCCCCTTACCCGCCCACGAGATGGTGTTCAGTCCTGTAGAACCAGAGTCGCTCCTTCTCTCCTACAGCGACGAGCGCTTTTCACCGCTTCGCCACTCGTCCCCAGTTTCTCTACCGGGCCCCACTTCAGACGAGCTTTGCTCGATCAACTACTGTCCTCGATTCCCTGCTGGACACACTCTCAATCCAGCCTTTGCGCAGGCATATTTGCTCTGCGACGAGCTGGGATCCGGTGGCTACGGTTTCGTCATGACTGCTCTGCATCGTCGCCACCGATCTGAGGTCGCGGTCAAGTTCGTAATCAAAGCCAAGGTGCCAGAGCAAGCATGGATCAATCACGGTACCTGGGGGAGGATCCCGATGGAGATCGTGCTCCTCAAGCTCATGAATCACGAGAATATCGTCAAGTGTATCGACGTGTTTGAGGACGAGTTATTCTTTTACGTGGTCGGTGTCTCGATGTCTCGTCCTCGTTGATTCATGGACGTGCTGGTCCCTCTAGATACAGGAACTCCATGGATCTCCGTGGCGTAAAAGAGAGGGGCCACTATCAGCTCACCATTCCTTGCCAGATCTGTTGATTCCGCACCTTTCTTCCTCCACGCCACTCTTGTCTCCGGCTGCCTCGGAATTTTCTGTGGCTGAATCAGAACCGGACACTCCTCCCCAAATCTGTACTCAGCTTTCTCCGATCAATCTCCACACCTCAGACTCTCCATCTGATAACGACGTCCTTTACAATATCCCTGTTCCAAAAAAGCAGCCAATCGTTTCCCTAGACGTCCCAAAGCCTCACTACCCTCGCCGTCCTTCGCACGACCTGTTTGAGTGCATTGAACAAACAAAGCACAAGCGACTTTCGGAGCGACAGGCCCGATATATCATAGCACAGGTCGTCGAGGCCGTGTATTATCTTGATAGTCTCGGAATATGTCACCGCGACATCAAAGACGAAAACTTGGTCATCGACAGGAATCTCAAGGTGTGTATCGCGACGAGCATAATTGCCTTGGCAACTCATTTCGATCCGATGCCAGGTCAAGCTCATCGATTTTGGTAGTGCAACCATGGTAGATCCGACCCAGCCTCGACCGTTCTATAACCTCTTTTTCGGTACAACGGCGTACGCCGCCTCGGAGGTTCTCCTCAAACAGCCTTATCAAGCTCCGCCCGTCGAAATATGGACTCTCGGTGTCTTGATGTCTTACCTCCTCACGGGAATGTCGCCGTTTCCTACCGAACTGGATGCAATCGAAGGGCGCATCATACTATCTGAACTTCCAGGACGGAAGCTAAGTAACACATGTCTTCACCTGATGAGCCGATGTTTGGAGCCCGAGCCTTCCATCCGAGCTAACATCGAGGAAGTTCGGAGCCATCCTTGGCTTCGGGGCGCATTGGATGCATTTTGATACCTTTGATCTGTAGTGATACCTCGTCCTTTTTTGTTCTTTTCAACGTTCACGATTTTTTTGGTCTAGATTATGGTCGTCTTATTCGTCTTGTATCAGTACAGCTTTGGCGTCGAATGTGGATTTTCCCCTCAGATCACTGGATTTGGACTCTTACTTACTGGAGAACAGGTACGGCGTAAATCGCCAGCCAACTTGGCCAGGCTCCAATTAGCGAGCGCCAGCGAACAGATAAGGCAGGTAACTCCGCGAAACGCTCTACTTCCATTGAAATTTGTAATTTGAGGGTTGACAGGACGACGTCCTCGGTGGCAAATCTTAAGACCCACCTATCCTCGATCGTATATCTCATACGTCTCAGGTTAGGTGGTGAACCAGCCATCCTTCTTTTGCTAGAAGCCTTGGAGACCACGAGGCATCATTTTATGCGGTCTGGTGACTCGGACCATCGTTTTTCCCAGTCTCAGTCTCATGACTTGACTAATGTTGCTACCCGGCCTATGCCGAATTTTTAACCGTATTTCCAGCCCGTCCCAACTGTTCACAAACCATCATGACTGTTTTCAACGACGATGAACGATGCGCAGGCGGATCGTCGCGCAAAAGGACTCTGGAAGATGTTGTAAGGTAAGGATATCCTTTTGCCCTTCCGATGCATACCTGACTGCTTCGGAACAGGCATTTTACACCTGCTTGGTTTGCAGTCACGATGGGTGAGTGAACTTCTGGCGGACTCGTAATCTCGAAGTCCGGTTGTGCGCTCGACGTGCGTATAGGTTTACTAATAGCTTCCGATGCCGCAGGCACTGGGTCGATCTCCATCCTGTTTCATACCTTTCCATACGGTGCAGATTCGCAAATCATGAGGCTGTTCTCTCTCGTGTTCTTCTTCCTCAACATCTCATTGTTCATACTGTTCACCACGCTTAGTGCGGCCAGATACATCTTGTTCCCTGGCATCTGGAATCGCATGGTGCGGCACCCAGTCCAGAGTTTGTATCTTGGAACATTTCCTATGGGCGCCACTACGCTCTTCTCCGTCTCAATCAGGATCCATGAAACTTATAATTTCGGCGGTCAACCCTTTGTCTACGGTATATGGGTGCTTTGGTGGCTGGATGCTGCGATATCGATATTATGCTGCTGGGGCATGGTGCATGTGATGTTGGTAATTTCACACGGATTGAGATCACGGACTCACCGAATGCCCGTCAAGGATCACACGCCACGAGCACACTTTCGAGGCCATGTCCCTCGCTTGGCTGCTTCCCGTGGTGACGCTTGTCGTTGGAGCGTCCACGGGTGGGGTCATTGCGCAGGCTCTCGTTTCTTATTCGCCAAATGCTGCGCTCCTCACGATCGTCTTTTCATCGTGTATGGTGATCATCGGGCTAGCATTCACCATGCTGCTTCTTCCCGTATATGCCATCCGCACTATCGTCTACGGTTACCCAAAGGGAGCCGGTATTCTATCTGTTTTCTTCCCGCTAGGTCCTTGTGGGCAAGGTGCTTTTGCCATCCTTCTGATTGGTTCTGGACTGCGGTCGATACTCCCTTTGACCCAAGGAGAAACTAGCGGGTTGCTACGGGCACCAGGCGTAGGAGATACGATCAACGTAGCATGTGTCACGGTCGCCTTTGCACTGTGGTCGTTTGGAACCATGTGGATGATTTTAGCTCTCCTCGGGCTGTGGCATTCGCTTCGACGCAGTCCAGTTCCATTCAGGTTAACGTTTTGGGGCATGATTTTCCCAAACGTACGTCAGAGCATACTCTCGGCGTATGTGCGGCTGATCGTGGGTCGCAGGGAGTGTACGCCAACTGTACGCTTGCGCTGGCCACGACGTTTTCGTCCACCTTCTTTCGCGTGTGGGGAGCGATTTATGCAGTCGGTACATTGATGCTGTGGGTTTACGTGGCAGCGGGGACCCTACGGAAGTGTCCGGGTGGCTCGATATTTGATGCCCTTCCGATGGAAGAGGAAATTGGTCAGGACGAAATGAACGTCCAGCTTGACGGAGAAAAGGCGGCGTAGCCTAATAGATCACGATCACTGAAAGGTCGGTAACTACTTTTGCGGGTTCGGCCCGGAACCAAATTTATAGCCAACATGCAAGACACCTATTTGTTCCCATAAACTCAGGAACTAAGACGCCCGCTGAGAGAATGTCTAAAGACATCGTCGCTGAGCGTCGGTTACAAGCTACCGCTACAGCTCAGTAGCCTAGGGCCGCGGGAACGACGAGTCAACCGAATTCCGAATTCGCAAAAATACACCATAACCCGATGGTGAGACTCTCAGCGCAGGCAGTCTGGTCGCCGTGGAATTCTAGCCCAAGGCTTCGCACATATATTGCGAGATGGCTACCCACCACGCTGCTGTACCCCCTTGTGGTCCTAGTTGCACCATGTCATCGGAAAAAAAGGCCTGGAAAGAGTGCATAAGGTGAATGAATACTTCCTATCGCTGACTGGGCTGACGGTTCTGCTCCAGGCATTTCACGCCAGCATGGTACACAGTCATCATGGGGACTGGTGTAACCTCCTCTCTCATACACACGTTCCCCTATGGCCACGGAAGTCCCGTCGTCACGGTTTTCATGCTGATCGTGTTCTTCATCAACCTCGTCTTGTTCACCTTGATCACCGCTGCTACCCTCGCCAGATACGCGCTATTTCCAGACGTCTGGTCGAAGATGCTGTGTCACCCCGCCCAAAGCTTGTTTGTCGGAGCCTTTCCAATGGGTTTCGCTACTCTGATTAACGTCGGAATCGTGAGTGACGTCAGTCTCGCATCCCAAAAGGGGCTGAATGGGCGCAGGTCATGAACCAACAGTATGACGTCGGCGGGCTCTCGTTCCTCTACTTCTTGTGGGCACTGTGGTGGTTCGACTCCGCTGTTTCATTCCTGTGTGCATTCGGCATGGTTCACGCAATGTGCGTCAACGACCCCCGATCTTTAGTGTCTTCTCTCCTGACAGCGCCGCAGGTCGAACATGCAAGCACAGCCCTTTTCCAAGATGGCAGCTGTATGGCTTTTACCAGTCGTCACCCTCATCGTCGCGTCATCTACCGGTGGTTTGATAACTCCTGCTCTCCAACTCCACTCGACGACGCTCGCTTTCATCACCACTGGCGTTTCATTTACGATGGTTATCATCGGACTAACCCTCGCAATGATGATGATCACCGTCTATCTTGCTCGCTTGATCATCTACGGTCCACCAGATGCCAACTTGATCTTGTCTGCCTTTATTACCCTTGGGCCTTTGGGTCAGGGTGGCTACTCGATGCTCCTCAACGGTGCCAATCTCGCAGCGCTGTTCCCCGTTCACGACACGGGCAAGTTCCCCATGTCTGCGATCTCTGGGCAGTTGCTTAATTCTTTCGCCTTCTGCGTGGCATACATCTTATGGTCGATGGGGATATGTTGGGTCTGCATCGGACTCTTGTCTATATTCAGCGTCGTGAGGCAAGCGGGCATGCCGAAATTCGGGCTGGCATACTGGGGCCTTATTTTCCCGAACGGTGTGTATTCGCTACTGTGCGTACAGTTGGGCGCCGTCTTGGACAGCGGCTTCTTCAGGGTCTTTGGCACCTTCTGGACGTGTAAGTTTCTGCGACGCGATCGTCTGGTTGGCTTCGACACTCACGCTGCGTGTTTAGGTATCACCTTCTCTCTTTGGGTGACGATGATGATTCGTTCGATTCCCGCCCTCATCGATCGCTCAATCTTCAATGCACCCTGCCTCGCTGCTTACCCTGCCTCACCTCCCATCCCTGAAACTGATACGGAGAAGGGTGGCGAGAGCTCCGCATCCACGCAGAGCCTGGAAGACTCCCCAGTCGAGACCAAGTAGAACGAGGAGCCTTGAGGTTCTTCATATATTCGGGATGAATGTTTTTGTATCTCAACCGATAGACATGCAATTAGCGAAACATCGGGCATGCAACATTAATAGAACGCTGGCAGTTTGTAGTTATTCGGTGACTGTCTTCTTTTTCTTTCATTTGCGCGCCCGTGGTGTACATATATGTGGTGCTGTCTATTCGACATGTCCTCGGGACGCTGATTACAGCGGTACCGTGACGAATGCTTGCCAGAGCCGAAAAGCTCCGACCTTTTTGAAGGGCGTCAAAAAACACATGTCGGGTTGGGGACGAAGCTTAACCCGGTCCCGTTGCTCCCTACCATGGTCAAATGTGTCCATAGTTCTTCCATTGATTTACTCACTGCTGATGCGGGGTGCGCCTCGCTCGAACGTGTGGCCCTTTCGTTGAAACTCCCGTAGTACAGACCGAGTGGTGAGCAGGAGCGTGTTTGTGGCGCTGAGTAGACCTTCCTTTCGTGTCGCTTTTGATTCAGAGGTTTGATCTATGGAACCCTGGATCTTGTTGGGTTGGTGGTTGGTAGTACGACTGTTCTGCCACGTTTCGTACCCAGACTCTAGAGTGGTTGAGGGTCGTGTGAAGGGTACGTTTCGATCGCAATCTGGAATCTTGGTGTGTGAGCAACTTATATCATGTCCTTCGTCGGGTTCTCCGATTGGTGGTGGTTCAGGGTAGTACTAGTACTCGGCGCCACGAATGGCCTGTTACGTTACCTGTGGCGGTACACCCTGCAGCAGGGCTGCGCCGTGCCAAGCGTCAACTTAGACCTAGACTCTGTGCGGAGAAGCCCTGTGCATGTTGGTTCTAAGCCACATTGCACACATCCACATTCAACGCTTCCAGCGCACCCTGGTGTTGTTTTGCTTTTAATCTTCGTCACCTATGCCTAGCGCCGCAGGCTACGAACCGTTGCCCCAGCATGTGGAGGAAGACGAAGAAATGGCCAACGGCGGAAGCACCGATCACGTTCCAAAGCCCTCGCACAGACAAGGGCAGAAGCGCCCGTTCAAGCCAGGTCACATAGACCTGAGCAAGTTGGACAATGCGTTCAAGAGGTGCGGCGACATGCCTTCCATAGGTCTCGACCTGACCGCGCAACAGGTGGACCGAGTCCATTGCGCAAAAGGTGAAACGGAAGAAGAAGGTCGAGGACCACTCGCGCAAGGAGATTTGGCAGAGCGTCTTTGATCCCTACATTGTGCCTCCTGGAGTGAACGAGGGGTCCACGGCCTTGGTAAGTTGCGCTACCGACACTCGTTGCGTCTCCTCATTTGAGTGTGCTTCTTGCAGGTCAAGACGTTGGACCACAACCCTCCGGTGACGCAAGCAGCTTTTGACAGGTACGTTATAGTGACTTTGGTTATCGATTACGACCCACGTTCCAACCTCGTTCAGCCTTACGCAGTCGGTTCGGAATGCGATTACGGCGGGCGTGCATCCCAAGATGATTTCCAAAGGCTCATCTGGTTCTTATTTTGCGCGCGCAAAGATGGACGGCAGGGTTCAGACAGTCGCGTGAGCATTCATATAACGTCCTGTGAACTTCTAATCGATCCTTGCACAGGGTTTTCAAACCCAAAGACGAAGAACCGTATGGTCGCCTTAATCCAAAGGCAAGACCTTTACTGTGCACAATGAATCGAACTGACAAGATAGTACAGACCACTAAATGGCTTCATCGTCAATTCCGTTGGATTATCCCCTTTGGTAGATCTTGCCTCATACCGAATTTAAGGTGATTATCGTGTTGTTACTACTTTCATACAGCTCACTCGGCAACGTGCTTTTCAGCTACATATCGGAGGCGGCCGCTTCCTTGCTTGATGAACGTCTTTCCCTGTATATCGTTCCCCCTACCCAACTCGTGTCACTCTCGAGCCAGGTTGGTGCAAATCATTCTGATGGGGGATAGACCGAGGTTTCATACCCCGTCAGGCGTTTTTCTACGATTGGCTTGATAGGAGCGCAGCAAAGAAAGGCAAACCACTGCCAGATAAAATAGGCAGCATGCAACTTTTCATGCACGGATACTCTGGTAATCACCTCTCTTTCCATACGTACTTTGTACTGACTTACTTACGTCCAAAGACGCTTCGGACTTCCTCCGCAAACACCCCTGGCCGGGTCGCTCGCTGACTGATACCTTTGACGATTCGCCTCACAGGAAAGGGGCGCCTGCGAAGAAATTCTTCTCTGCACTGAAGGTTATCTGTGGAAGAACCGGCGCTGAGGAGCTTGAAGAGGAAGACCCAGAGGAAGAACGTGCATTGTTCGATGTCACAGAAGAGAGCGATTCTGGTCGTCCATTCTACTGGTCGAGAGCTCTGCAACAGAGCTTCCGGGAAGAGCTGGAAAAGTAAGCTATTGTTTAGCTGCATGTGATTTCTTGTGTTCACGTCCATTATGAGACTCGTGATATTAGGTATTTCGGCTGGTTTTTGCTGAGGAGCAGAGTTCATTCACCATCTAGACTATCTTATGCTCAATACTGATCGAGGGGCCGACAATTACATGATCAAGTATTGCGAAGGCGATCACGAAAAGTCCCTGATTGATGTGGCTCCTCAGCCATCTAAAAGGCCCCAAATGTCACTTATGAGCGAGCTTCGATCTTCAGACACTCCAGTACCGTCGCATTCCACAGTAACTTTTGCTCAGGCTATTCCACCTTCTAAAGCTTCATCATCACTACCTTCAAACGACTATACTCGCCGCCCCCACATCCACATCGCTGCCATTGATAACTCACTGTCGTTCCCTCACGAACACCCGAAAGGATGGCGTTCGTATACTTACGGATGGCTTTACCTTCCTGTGAGCGTGATCGGTCGACCATTCAGCGAAAAAACACGGGAGCACTTCCTACCACTGTTGACCAGTAAAACCTGGTGGGAAGAAACAACATTTCAACTGCGTAATTTATTCGCTGTCGATCCAGATTTCCATCCGAAGATGTTCAAAGTGAGTGCTTTTTCAGTAATGGATACCCTTTGTCGTCTGATAACCGCGCCTCCAGAGACAGCTGGCTGTCATCAAAGGGCAAGCTTACAACATCGTCGAGTGTTTGAAGCACGCAGTGAGTCCTGATTTATGTTTCAGCCAAGACACCGGTTGAACGGATGATCCTCGTAATACCTGCCTAGGATGAAGGTTTGTTGAGTTCTGTTGTTAACCGTTACTTAGCTCACCGACGTCTAGGTCCCTTGGAATTAACTCGGCGTACGAAAGCACTCGTCTGGGACGACGAGATTGAAATTATGGAAGAAACGACACAGCCGGCAGGTCAGGAACCCCAAGATGCCTCCCCTCGACCTTCAATTAGTTCTGTGCCACTCCCCCGTCGCGCTCGTAGTCTTAGCCATTCAAGCGAATTTCCTCCCCCCGTACGCCGGCGCTCCTCTGAAGCGAACCGACCGGTCCCCTTTTCCTCAAAGTTCCAGAAAGTCCATCCTGGTACTACAGGTGTTACCATGCTCGAGCATCTCGAGAGGTTGGATGCAGTTGAAGCTAGTTTACACAGGCTTGGCGTCGACGAACCCTTGATCGAGGAGGAAGACGAGGAGGTGGATGTGGGCGAGTCCTCCGCATCGCACGGACGTACATCACTTCTTATACAAACGGGCGACCGGGCGACGGCATCCCAGGATCTGTCCGCGTCGGTCCAGTTTTCACCCCCTGAGAGTCCCGATGGTGTAACATCGTTACCTGGCGACCAATCACTTGCCTGCTCCATGACAGAGGAGGACCTGACAGCCATGTCTAAATCTATGTCACATGTCGAACCTCCCACGGCACGGCACATGAGATGGAATAGCCACACAGGACGCTCGAGACAACGACTAGACAGCGCCTTGGATTGGATGACCGCTGACGAAGCCGAACAACGCAAACGCACGGTTATTGTCGAGGTAAGTGATTGAGCAGCTGCTCTAGCGGATAAGCATGTAATACCTTGTGCAGCGTCTCGAAACTGTCCAAGCGAAGCCGCTCTGTAGCTGTTGGTGATGTTTTGAGATGGGGCAAGATCGAGGGCACATAGAGTATACGTTGCTGCCCAAGTATTTAGTTGATCTTATTGACGAACTATGGCTTTTGCCTAGAAGTCAAGTGCTACTCCGATGCTAGAGCTGGCGCAATGCACGTTGTCATCATGGTCGTCTTGAATTACAAATCAGCATCACATGAAACTCGCTCGAACATTGAACCGTGTAGTCATGCCAGCACTCAGAGGGGAAATGGCTGTTTGTTGAAAGAGCTGCCGTTTCGTTTTACATGTGGGATAATGTTCACGATCTCTTAGAGGCATGATAATAACTCATTACCACAAGGTGCAATGTTGGAAAAGAGAAGCTCATGGAGTTGATGAGTCCGATCATGATAGATGGACTGCTGCTCGTTGGACAAATTTTTGAGGGTAGAACTAGAGCAATGCTCCGTGTGTAACAGATGCAATGCACAAATGACTATATTTACTGCTTTCTGTTCCGCTCGGTGGTTTGTAGGGCATTTCCTTCTTCCAATCTACTAGGGCATTCAGTAACATACCAAGCGTTGGATATCAAGGTAGTTTACCTTGGGCTGTCTGCGATGCCTTCCTCTTCCTACTGTTTCCCCTTGCTGCTTCTGCCGAAAATTATGACCATAAAATCGTCGAACAGATTGCACTCAGATATCTTCTGGTGGGTGCTTCCAAGGGCGGCGTGTCAGAAGTGCGCAGGGAGGTCATTCAATTAATCCATGCAGATACCTTCAGCCTGAGTGTTCTCTCCAAGAAACTGTGCAACCCGAGTCGCAAGTGCCTGCCACTCATCAGCCGTCCTAACATTGATGGTGATGAAGTGATATCTAGCACCGGACCAAATGTCGTCCTTGTCATCCTGCTCCTTATAGAATGCAACCCAATCTGTATAAATGAGTGAACATCAACCTCCCATTTGATTGTCGGACACACCTATCTCATGGAACCCATCTTTCAGCATGGTTTCGAAGCAAATGTTTGGATTGTCAGTTAGCCATCTACGGATTATGTCATGCTCGTGGCGACCAACATAACACTCTGCCAGGAGGTAGAGATCAAATAAGTTGCAACGGAAGTTGGCACGCCCTCGCGAGCATATGGACGACATTAATGACCGCAAGATGACATCCATATACCAGATGTATTTCTGGCTCATTTGTTTGGTGTGTATGTCTTTGACCAGCTCGGCCCTGGCATCCAACTCTATGAACACATGATGCCGCCAGAAGAAGCGGGACAGAGGAGTGTGATAGGTGATTGGAAGCTGGACGTTGCAGTCTAATATGCGGAGTGGCCGGCAGCCAAACATCCCGATGGCGCAGGAATCCTCTTCAGTGACTTTTTTGACATAGTAACGGGTGAGGCTGATCCATCAAGGGTGGGGACCTCGGAAGGGAAGAATAAGTCAGCCATCATCCTGCTGCTACCGTGACGCACTGAGCAGGCCACCGCGCCCGCTTCTCGAAGGTCGTGGCAGCAAGCGGCGACCCGGGGCCACGGGGGCCCTACTTGTCACGCTCCGAGTCAACTGTCGTCAACTTCCTCAACAACATGCTCGGGATCGAAGACTATGGCAGCGATGTCGAGAGTGGGGACGTGAGCTTGACAGCGACGACGAAGCCGACCTCACTGGCGTTCAGGTCGCCCTTACTCTCCCCTCCAAAATTCTCCTCGCTCACCCTTCCTTCACCTTCGGGCTCAGGCTCAGGTTCTGCCACTTCGATACCGACACTCGGTGGCGTAGCATTGTAAAGGCCCAAACGAACCAAAAAGGTAGTCGTCAATCTCCCTTCCCTGCCTGTCCCCGAAGACGACTCGGATGATGGATCGCCAGCCAAGAAGCGCGTTGCTCAGAGCATCGCCGCTGGAAAGTCGTCGTCTCTACTCACTAAGTTGCCCGCACCGAAACGACCGGTGCGTGTGATCGACTCGGAGAAGGAACGAATACTTGGAAGTGGCGCTGGGTTGGTGTCTGAGAGCGAGACACAACAACAAGATGGCGAAGGGCCTACTGCGCTGCCGACCGAGATCCCTCAAAAATATATCCTTCAGCATCTACCATTCCCAACAAATCAGTAGCGCCCGCCGTCGACATTTTCTCACTCAGCGCGGGCACGTCCCCCAGGTTGACTCTGACCCCATCCATGTCCTCCACACCATCTGCATCGTCCACCATATTGTCCGCTCCTCGCATATCAACCTTTCGATCACCCTCGCCTACGTTAGACGACCCCTATCCAGGCTACCAGCTCTCCTCCGGTGCATATGCTCCCTATGACACCAACTACTATGTCTCCTACGCCAAAGGGTGAAAGGATAACTACGACATGCACATTCGTGCGCTCGAAGAGGCGCAGTACGGGCCCATGTGGATGGCGCTCAATATGTTGACATGGCGATGGAGATGGAGAAGGTATACCTGGAGATCAAGGAGCGAGAGGGCAGGAAGGCCCTGACGGCGGGCGGGGCGAGTAAGGACGAGAACGGGGAGTGTGCAACGCCAAGGATGAACGTCAAGGGCGCTAAGTTAGGCTCGGTGGCGCGGTTGAGACATCAGCTGACGACCTTGCTGACGGAGGCATATTTGAATCGAGAGGCGCTGGAAGAGAAGATCGTGCAGGGTCGGAAGAACAGGGAGGTTGGAATGAAGTATGGTGAGTGCTCGTGTCCGGGATGCATCGATGCTCGGCTGTTCAAACGCATCCTTAGGTTTCTAGCATCTATGTTGTCACGTTTCTGGACCGTCGAGGAAGTGAACCTCTGGAAGAATCCACAACTAGAACAATGACAATGAACGTATTTCTCGCTTTCTTTCCCATGTCAGGTGGTATCATGAACGCTATTTCATTTCTCGCGTACTCGCTCTCTTTGCCACGTCAGTCGGTATTATCAACGAGAACCCAGTCGAGCGGTTCTCAATCGAGGTCCAGGCTGCCGACTACGATTTCCGGATCATGGTGGAAAATGCTCATTCTGAAACATGCACTCTTCTCATTGACACTTACATCAAGGATCTCACACAGCGCGACTACTGTCTCTGCATCAAGTGCAAGGCCGATCGAGCTCTCCATGGATTTCTGATCAATGTTCAACTCCCCAGATCCTTCGCTTCTATCTTTTAGCTGAAGAAGAGTGTGGTTTGATGCCTGGCCTCACGTTCTGCAACGAGCCTATCAATCATGACGCCGGACGAGATACACACTGACCTCACATACTGACTTTTCAGTCTCACTATAGATGTTTTGCCGGTCATGCCGATTGGAATGAATGCTAAGCTCATGTATCGACCGCCTGTTGGTTTCGTTGGGCAACGAGAAGGTGTATGATTTCGCCGTAAGGCAAGATCCACTTCTTCGAGACTACTCGAACGCGAATCTCTTGGGGCTGCTTTCATACGGTTTAGGGTTCAAAATATAAATATGTTCGACGCCGCCCGACTCGCACTTCTCATTTCCTAGGCTTCCCTGGGCCTGGATCTCGACGATGTACGCTCGCCCCTTCAGAGCGATGGTACTGTCCACTTCTAGGTCGCTCTGGGGTTGCGCCTAATGCAGCCGTCCGGCCGTCCGGCTCGACCGGGCTTCCTGTTGGTGAGTACTTCCTCACTCTTCTCTTTCATTGTCATCGGACCTATACTGATGCGTTCTGCAGCTTCATCGGCTGCTTCCCATTTATCCTCGAGGTTTCCCAGTGGTCCTAGCGTCCGCTTCGACTCCCGGGTCACCCAGCTCGCTCTGAGCTCTGCCTGGCGAGTTTTCGTTTCTTCGCCTACTCGCTGATTCGCGACAGCTTTGTCCGCAGTCCGCCGTTGTCCTCGACACTCCCTGATTTTCCGACGCGTCCGCATTGGAACTGGTGCGCGTCTCGTCGAAGCTTGTTGACACCTTCCACTTCCTTTCGAGCTCGACGCTCGGGGGCTCGTTCTCTCGATTCACGTCCTCAACGGCTTCGTTTGGTGGTGTGGATGGTTTGGATGGTCACCTGCACTCACCAACCTAACCTCAAAGTAATGGATTATCCACAAGATTCAAACCTCCAAGAGTGCAGAGATAGGATCCCAATGCCCTCGAAAAAGCTCGAACACTGGCCCTGCTATACGGATGTTGGGAGTGTATCTAAAGTCTATCGTCACGAGAAAATGAATCTGTTATAAGCAAATCCTAGTCAATAGAAAATTAGCATGTATACTTGTAAAGTGAGATTGTTGACCAACATCAGGAGTAAAAGGCCATGAATGGAATGCATGTACAAGGGCAGCCCAATCTTGCACATCCATCTCACGTACAGCCTTGGTGGTGTCGATTAGATGATCACAAAAATGAGGTTCATCCGCCAGCGTTGTCAACAAAGCTGATGCACCTGGGGCTAAATGACTAGCAAGGAATAAGTAACCAGGACCAAGAAGCTAGGCCAACATACGAGATAGCACGGTTCAGTGGATTCGATTTAAGGACAAACAATTTGCGCAAGCAATAATCCCATTTGTCAATGAGACCTTTCTGGATAATCTATTGGGCTTCAGTTATTATTGTCTGCATGTTATGGAATATAAGAACAAGACCTGTTGTTGCAGGGGCTCCATAGCTATAGCAACCATGTTTCTGTTTTGCCGGTTTTTCTTCGAACGCCCTTCAGCGGCAGAAATATATGGTGGCCAAAAGTGACCTTCGTATGGCTGAAGGACACTCGAAGGGATGACTTCTCGAAAGGAGGCAACAGCCTCTGCTATAACAGACAGCTTGCACCGATTTCTCATCTTACCTGTGCTGTTGGTATTTGCTGATATACGCTACGCGATGTCAGAATAGCCGAGGGTCACATATCGACGGACGTACCTCCCACACAAAATCATGCATTATGTAGTTCATGGGAACTCTGCCGTAACGAAAGAGCCAGCCGCGGTCGGGCACTAGGCGCAATAATTGCGCAATGAGCTGTTCGCCATAGATGGAAGTAGGGAGATGTGCAATAAAACGAAGTGGAGAATCAGCTGAGGGTGACAAATGTGAATCGAGGTGGTGTCTGAGAGAACCAAGAGACATACATTGCTGCCAATTAGAGGTTTCAACGTCGCAGAGGTGACCTTCGGCCTCCAGATTGTGATAGGTACTCCACGCATATCCGTCCCACGGGAGTACCCGAACGCGAGAATCGATCATTTGGAGTGGCTAAGTGCATTCAGCATGGCGTAACAAATGGAAAAAAAAAGATGGACATACCCAAAGGCTTTCAAGAAAACACTCAGCGTTCTCTAGCACAATAATTTTGCGTATCCGTTCCCTTGGCAGCTGCAGCAAAGAACGAGTCAATATTCCTGGTCCTACAAAGTCAGTTGTTAGTCTGACTGCCCGGTGGGTGTACGAAAATAACGCACCAGGAAATGCTTCGATGACGACTGTGTCTTTCACCCCATCCGGAACAAATGCCTCGGCGACCTTGGCTGCTGTCTCAGGATTATGAAGACAAACACGATGTTTGACTATTGGGAGCGTTGGCACTCCTGGTGCACTGAAATGCCTTATTGCCGAAAACCAGCGTTTGGACATGTGGCAACATACCTACTTTGTAAGGTAGTCATCGACCAGTATCACGTGACCAAGTTCCATTCGGCGTCCTGGAAGAGGAATTATCGATTATCAATGACATTCGCACAGATCGACTACAAACGATGAAGCCAATTGATTATTCTGTTTATCTGGTCACTGGCAGGGAGCTGCTTCCAGAAAGAAAGGTATACCTCTGACACTCGAGTACTTGACTCTGCTCATGCCCCGAAAGATGTATCACGACTTCCTCAGAGAAGTGACTTCTATGCCGATATTTGGGTGATCTCCTGGTTAATTCCTTAAATCAGGCACTGGAAGGGGGTGTATCTATTGTGCAAATTCGGGAGAAGAAAGCGGACACGGCTGAAGTACGTCATGCACCATTGGCAAATCGTCTTTGTCACTGTGCGTGACTTCTCTCAATGCAGTTTCTGCAAATTGCGAAAGAAAGTAAAGCGCTATGCAGAGATTATGGTGTCCCCCTTATTATCAATGATCGTATCGATATCGCTCTCGCTGTCGATGCAGATGGTGTGCATCTGGGACAGACAGACATGCCAGTTTACGTGGCCCGAACTCTTCTTCCTCCAGGGAAAATTATTGGTGTCTCTTGCAATGATATCGGTCATGTAAAGAAGGCTGTAGATGATGGTGCCGACTATGTTGGTATTGGTTCAGTTTGGGCGACCAATACAAAGCAACTCGCAAGTCCCGTCCTTGGTGTACGAGCAATGGGGTCACTGCTCGCAGCTCTAGATGGTACATCCGTGAAGGCTGTGGCCATTGGTACGTCTCGGCGCGATTGCCCAGTGTCATTTCAAATAAATGCGACGGTAGGAGGTATCAAGTACAGCAACATCTTGAGAACCTTACATGGGTCTGTCTCAAATTCTGGGCGTGGGCTAGATGGGGTAGCTGTCATCTCAGAAATAGCCATGTCACCGGAACCATCCAAATCCGCAGGGAAACTCAGAGGGGCTTATAGTGCTTGGTCGAATGCGAGCAAATCTTTGGGCGGAGCAACAACTCGGTCCTACACCGCGGATGGGATCAAAAACGGAGTTGTGGACCTACTGTGTGTTGTACGAAGAACGAGTCCCCTCATTCACCAGGTAGCTATGTTACTGGAGGCTTCATGTGCATTGCTCATTTTTCACAGATCACCAATGTTGTCGTGGCGAACCAATCTGCCAATGCCACCATCGCCCTTGGTGCAAGTCCCATAATGGCTTCTGCATTGGAAGAGATGTATGACTTGAGTTGTGTTTTGGGTGCCTTGTTAGTCAATTTTGGCACGGTGACTCAAAAGGAGAGTATGCTGGCTGCTGGACAATTTGCCAATGACGCCAAGAAACCAGTGGTCTTCGACCCGGTTGGTGTAGGCGCGACGGAGTTTCGCCACAAGATCGCCGCTGAACTATTGAACACTTGGCAAGCTAGTGTCATCAAAGGCAATGCAGGAGAGCTAGCCGCTCTCGCTGGCTCGAACGAAGTAAGTGTAGTCTCAACTATTCTCTGGTTAAGCTCACAAGCTTGATGGGCTATTCTTCAAGGTGCGAGCTAGGGGTGTTGATAGTGTCGGTGTTGGATTTACTACACCAGCTGTATTTGTGAGGGATCTAGCAAGGAAGGAACGTGAGTCTCGCACACGAACTCCATGTATTCCGCATATGCCTATTTACAGATTATTAGGATGTGTTGTTGCTCTCACTGGGGCTATTGATTGGGTTTCGGACGGAACAACTGTCGTCAAACTCACAAATGGGCACAGACTACTCGGTGACATTACTGGTTCTGGGTGCTTGGCAGGTACTTGCATAGCTACGTTCTGTGCCGGTGCTTTCGAGCTAGCAAAGAACGAAGATGGGGGGGTGAAGCTAGTGCGAGGCGACATGTTAATCGCGGCGGTGGGAGGGTACGCTGACTACACTTTTGAGATACTATAACTGACATTCGCTAAGTATCTTGGCGCTCACCATCGCAGGGGAACGTGCTGCCGTACGACCCGATGTACAGGGATCGGGAACATTCTTGCCTGCCCTCATCGATGAACTGTATAACTTGACACCGGACAGAGTAACACAAGACGGACGAGTAGAAGTAGTGACAATGTAAATATCTACGGTGACACAATCCGCTACACTGTTGTGTTGCTATGATGTTATGACTGCCAAGATACGCCAAGTTAAACTCTCTTGGAAATCTTGTGGGTAACGTCATTAGGAATGTCAAGAATCTTGGGGAACGGCATTGATGGCGTTGGTTGAAGCCAGTTCTTCTCATCATAGTGAGCGTGGGGTAGACTATCAATCATGTGGAACGTGTATGCATAGCGAGTCTGGTTACTCGTGTTTCGCTCGGACTTGTGCAGAACATTACCGTGAATCAGTACTAAGTCCCCTGTGGTGACCCCTTCAATCAAGGCTTGGCAAATAGCACGACGAACACTGGCCTGGCTCGCAGGTTTGGATGACATAATCTTTGGACCCATCCCTGGGATCTGCGCTCAAATTTGGAATCGGGGAATGGTAGATTTCCTCAAACCCGGTTCCTCCTTCGGGTTTGCGTACAAATCGTTTGGTGATTGGTGTGGTAAAATGAGATCCTGGAAGGAAAGAAAGTGCTCCGTTAGATTGGGTGCACTTTTCCAGAGGTATCCAGAATCCGAGGGCTGTGGGAGGTGAAGTATACTGAAAGCAGTGATCATATTTATGGTAATATTCGCATGTGATTGATCCCTACGCACAAGGAACGTTCTGCAGTTGACATTGTCCCATTTCGCGACAGCAGTACGAATAAGATGTCATCACGACCAACCAAGTGATGACTCACGAGTCTATGTGTTCAGGAACTAAGCTTTCGGTGAGGACAAATGACGGACTCGAGATGCAAAACCATTAAGTACCAGCACCGCCGATTTCCGGTTGCTTGAATATGACCATCGATTGAAGGGCTGAGACAACAATTATAAGGTAACCATGATCTTTGGGATCAGACAGAAAATAACACACCAACTGGATCATAATGGAATTTGAGATCTCTCACTATGGCCCTCAGCTTGTTATTCTCTAGCGTCACCCCCCGGAAGGCCGGATCTAGTATGTGCAGCGCTGTAAGATTTCAGTTGCACAGGTTAAATGGCTAGCTCCTGAATGCGACAGAGTAGCACACCATGCCCAATCTTGTTTATTGCCTTGGTTTTATCCCTTGTAAGCTGGCCACTCTCATCCACCGCTTCTTCTTCTAGAAAATATCGTATTTTATCACCGGAATTGAGGAAGTAATCGTCGCCAACGTGGTTCTTGTCTGATGTAGTGAACTTTGTCTTGCCCATAGTGTCAGCAAGTAGCCTCATTCACTTTTCTATGATAGAGCGATGAACGAACACTCACGAGCGGGTGGTCTTCCAAATTAAACTCGGCCAACAGATCTTTCGAGCGTCGAAGCAGAGATGTGACCTGGTCTTGCGTCAGAAAATTTGGAATGTAAACGTAACTATCGAAGTTGTTGAGCCACTTGGTCTTCAGAAGCGAAAAAGCAGTTTGATTGACCCATCTTGATAAAACTGCCAATAATTATAAGTACGTTGCCACGACATTCAGACACGGGTTCACACCGACCTGATCCACTTGTTCCTGTGTCATGTACTCCATCGTATTTGCTGTCGATACAGGGATGGTCGAAGTTGGAGACGCGAGAAAGTGATTACTCGTGGTTCGATCACTGACTGATCGATCCAGAAGCCTGCGAAATCACGGCTTGTTTTTTTCCATTCTCGAACAACTTATCACTGGCACTAGATCAGCCTGGCCCAAGTACTTACTACCGCCATGTCGCTTGACATGGTCAGATCGCCGCCTCAGGAACACAAGTTCATTCTCCCCGTCTTGGAGCCCTTCTCACCCTGTTTCACTCTCCCTCGGTTGGACGACAAACCCCAAGATCCAGTCGTCCAGACCATACCATCGTCTCCTCAAGTCATGCCACTGAGTCAGAACCACACCGCTGGCCAGCCAATGTCATCTGCTGTATCATCCTATAATGAAGCATCGTTCGGTGTACCGGCGTGGGCCTCCGTACGCACCTTGTGGAACGAGGCGTCCGCCTTCTCGTCCCAACAAATTCCTCTCGCCTCCCTCCATTTGGCTGTCCTAGGAATTTCGTCCCAGTTATTCGCGTGGAACGTAGACTCACAATCATTTATTCGAGCCGGGTCGCTGGGCGCGTCTGAGTTCAATGGCATGTCACCAAGGCGCGTGAATCGTTTAGATCCCCCATATCATGAAGTCTTAGCATATCTTTGAAGCATTTTACAACGTTTTCTTGACCTGGGTGCCCTCGTACGCCGGTTAGGCCAACTAATCCAGGAGCTCCGTGGGAGGTGAGGATGTTGTTCGCGCTGTCTCCGCCTCAGAAATACGATTGTGAAATCAAGGCAAGGGCGTATCAATACCACCATGCACGCGTTTGCCCACAGTCTCTCGTCGGTCTTAATGTCTGTTCGGAACCGTTTATCGCTCGGACCGCTTTCCCGTGCTCCTGGAGACTTGGGCATTCATCCCCTAGCTTCCATGTGGGTATACTATGACCAATTAGAGAAGATTGTGATATCTCTTGCCGCGATGTGCTCTATGGTGCGTGATAAGTGGTTTAATCCGCTCTTTCATTGATGTCCTCACTTCAATGCTAGAGTATGGATACGATTCCTGACAAATTCTCTTTGATTCCGGCCTCTGCAGTAGACCTATTATCTCTTGTCTACGAAACCTTCGAAATGCACGTAGAACGTCATTCTCCTCGCAGTATCACGGCTATTGTAGCCTACATCCTGACAGTCTCGTCCAAGCCATACATCCGTGCCCTGTGCAAGTTGTTAGCCTACGGAGAAATTCGCCAGGTGTTTAGCACTGCGACAGAGAAAACTTTCCTCGTGGATCTTACCTTCGAAGGTGACGAGGCGGATAGCCCTTGGCGCAGTGAGGGAGGTGGCATCGACGCAGAAGGCCCATTTCCGAAATTTATCCCGGAGAAGTTGACAAGCATCCTTCCAGTCGCCCATAAGTCACTGAAGCTTCTGGAAGCAGCTAGACCAGATCACCCAGCCTTCTCTGCCGACAAGCCGTCAAAAGAAATCTCGTGGTTATGGGATGAGCGAAGTATCAAGAGCCTGTGGAACGAAGCTGAGGTCAATGGAAGTCCCGTGGCTCTGGAAATGAGCTCGTTCCGATCTCTCCTGAACGGTTCACAAATGGAACAGTTTTCGGGTGATCAGGATCTCCTCGCAGAGTTCAGGGTTTTCGATTTGGAACCAGGGCTCATCTCTTCCTCCGAAGACGACTCTCCACAAATCCTTGATAAATTCATTGACAGTTTTCCGGTTATATTGCCGAGCATCACACCGAGCCCAACCCTCTTATGTGATCTCATGTTTTCGCCTCTTCAGGATCATGCTGCGTCCATTTCTCGTGCACTTCTGGCAGTATTTCTCGATCGGTCCTCCTCCCTTTGTATCGACGCCCATCTTGGATTACTCCGGTCGCATATGCTACTCACATCACATTCTTTCAAGTCACGACTATCCATCGCTTTGTTTTCAGATGCAGAAGACAGGGAGACTCGCTGTGAGCAACTGTATAATCTCTTACGATGTAAATCGAAAAGCGCTGCGCTGCCTGACCAATCTCACCTAGGCCGATGGCCTGTTGGATTGGCACCACTCCTGGTGGCAAGAGATTCCTGGCCTCCCGGCGGTTCTGAGCTCAGTTTCCTCCTCCGTGCTGTTATAGTCGATTCTCAGCAAAATAATGCACCGAGCGCAGAAAGTACCTCTGAATCGGACGGCGCACGTCGTGTAATGGGCGAAGCAGAGCTTCACTTGGGTTTCGCCATACGCGAACTCAGTGGCAGGGGACACGATAGATGGCTGGATCCTCTCTGTAGGTTGGCAGCCTACTGAATTTAGGGTATGGCTAATGGGAATTTATAGCTATCGAGTGCGTTGATTTGCCCGAGGGTTGCTCATACTTACACGTATCAATAGAGCCTTGGATTTTTTGTATCTCGATTACAAGGTTCCACAGCCCCTCCAATCAATGATACCAACAGCGGTCCTATCGAAGTATCAGAGGATATTCGCACTTTTACTCCGTATGACACGAGGTGAATTAAACGGAATTTACATGTACCCCGATTGACTAACCTTGTATAGTCGAGTGTGCGATTCGTTCCGTTTTTCGCTTGACACGCACTACCGCTCTTCCTTTATTCCCAATACTTTCATCTGCACGTCGGCTGCTGCTCCATTTTCGGTTCGTGGCGCATTCATATCTCACCACCCTCTCCACCTATCTATATGATACCGCCATCGGTGGCAATTTCGATGCCTTTCTCTTACGCATCACGGCTTGTCGTGAGACTCTAGATACACCGAATAGTTTCAGGGACGCCTTCGCTCTTGCAGAGTGTCACTCATCCGTTCTGGATGATATACTCAGCGCTTGCCTCTTGAGGTCGACTCAAAGGGCTGCTAGCGAGCTTTTGCGAGGGACATTGGAAGTGGTTCTCGAGTTTTGCGTCCTAGCAGGCGATCTGAGGGATAGCCGGATTGAGGAATACCAAGCGTCGCATACGCTGGAGGTGCTTTATACCTCCTTTTGCAAGAAGGTGTCTGCATTGGTCGGTCGGATAGTTTTGCTCAGTATGATCGTCGTTGACCTGACCGTTAGGTGCGGGCACTAGAAGTTATGTTAGAAAGGCATGGTAAACCTCTGGTTTCAGGACAACTTCACCCTGTATACTCGGAATGGGAGTCCCGGTCACCGCCTGGCGGGGTGGATGCCCTTCGGCATCTCTTGACATGCTTGAATCAAAACAATTGGTGGACGAGGCCTTGATACATCAAAATGAGTATGTGACACTGATATCATGCGTGTTTGTATAAATCTATAAGCACAAGCTAGACATTCCGATGTGGCAATAAGCACGAAGAGGTGTATGAAGGGCTATGCGATGATAATCGTACAAGGATATATCAGTATTTGAATGCTTCGTCCAGGAGATCTGGGTCCCGTACAAAAGGTGGAATCGGGGTCATGTCTTTGGTAGCCCGTCTGCTCTCCCGAGTCCATATCGCGCGCACCTCCTCCTCTCGCGGTTCCATATTAGTTGATGCCGCATTTATGCCCAAGCCGCGCAACACTTCTTCCATACGAAGGGAGTCAACCAATTTGATTTCTTGAACAAAGGTAACACCCTTGCTCGGTGACCCGAATGACGACGCCCGACCAACACCGCGGCGACCAGACTTTGAGGGAGAGAGGGTTGTCGGACAAGGAGCAGACAATGTGACAATGCCAGATGTCTCCAATACGTTCACAAGGTCAGAAAACTCGCTACGAGAAACTGGTGTGAAGATCCCGCTCTCAGAACGTTCGAGAACCGTGGTATAATATGTATAGAGTTGGGGAAGTTCGAGAATGCGAAGTTTGGAGGCTAGTCCCGAACGTTTGGTGGGGGTTTTGAGAGGAGAATTTGAGATTCCTGATAATGGGAGGGCAGCGTCCCTCCTCTTCGAGGCGAGGACAATTACAAGAAGCACCAGTCTCGATTGTAAGCCAAGGTTCCGAACCTTGATCGCTGTCTCACTATTGCTGAACTGGGTGGCAGTATGTGAGAATGATGGGTTACAATGAGGGTTGGTGGAAGGCAGATACGCTTTGAGCGCTGCCAGAATATGGTTCGGCGTAACGGGGGGAACAGCTGCTTCGAGAGGATTTTCAACAGCAGCAGTCGAAGACGAGACAGCAAGATCAATTGCACCCCGAAGGACCTCGAAAAGTGTCCTCACATCGCCAGTCTGTGAGGCAACCTTCTTGGAGAGCAAGGTCAGAGGACCGACAGGTAAAAATTTGCTGAGTTGCTCAGAATCACTGGCATTGGATAAGGGGGATAGACGCGCGCGTAATACTTCGAGCAGTTGGGAAGCCGTGTACGCGCCAAAATGGAGAGTCAAGACGTTAGCCGCCTCGTCATTTGACAGGCTTGCAGAGACGGGGAGGGTGTGTGTGTTTGCTATGCCTATGATACGGGTAGAAGAGGAGTGTTTGCGAGCAAACGAGAAGATGGCAGAGAGTGCATGGGAGGATTTTGCGATGTGATCGAGCTCGTCAAGCACGATAAGACTGGAAGGGGTGTGTCAGCACGCGTCAAACGATGTCGATAATAGCAGTACCATCTTCGCTCTTGCGAGGCTAGTATTCTGTCCAGGAGACGTCTTCCCTTTGCCTTGACGCCTTTGTTCCGTTTGACCAATGTAGAATCTCCGATGCTTTCGCAGAGGCGATCCCAGAGATCGTCTATGACGTTCAATGCCATGCAATTGACCATTACCACTTTGAGATCTTGAGAATACTCCAAGTCAGCGAGAACAGAGTTGACCAGTGCTGTTTTTCCGGTTCCAGGGGATCCGGAGATGAAGAGAGACGACTTGAGTGGAACGCCAGAATAGGTGGTCTCCTGGGCAGACGTGACGAAGGTGGTGATCACGTCGCGTTCTACACACCTGCCAGCAATTGTGAAGGTTCCGTTGCAGGTCGATCTAAGCAAAGCGCGGACACGGGCGTGTATTGGGAAGAGGGCGACGGGGGGCATTGAGGGAACGTCGAGGGAGAGGTCAAAGCGACAGCCAACAACGCGTCAACAAACGCGTCTCGATCGTGTTAGCGTATTCCCACGCCCGAGATCAGAGGGGAAATATCGACCAAGGCCTTATCGGCGACACAAAGTCCTCCTTGATCCTATTCTTGAAATATGTCGATAGAGCCCGCGACATATTCCATCTAGTTACATTCACAGTAAATAATGTAACGGACGACATGGCAACGTTTCACTTCAATGGAATATTTACGGAGCTGAACGGCCAAAATCATGAAGTCTTCACACGATATTGACATGGACATCCTGTTGAATGGTCAAGTGTTTAACATCGCATAGACCGTGTTGCAGTCGCAAGTTGGAAGTACGGTCAGTGGTTGAAATAGTTCAAGACAAATATTCCAGTTTCCACTGGGGATCGAACGATATCAACTTTGGTTTATTTAGCAATGGCACTGACTAGTATGTGACCATTTTCAACTACCCTAGCGTTACACAAACACTCACAGTGAGCATCCCTCCCTGTAGATGTGTGTCCCGGGCCACGCAGGGCATACTCTTCGTTCAAAAGCACTACTAAGTATCATGACATATACTCCATTCAATTACGGTAGTATGACAGTCCAACGTGATGCATCAAACGCTTATTCTACCAGCTATTCTTGATGTACTTACAAACTGGAACCGGCTGTTGCACTTCGCACTTTTGATGTTCTTATTGTCGTCTTATCCACCGATACCCTTTTACATATTGGAATGTGCTCATAACGCCGATGCTGACACCCTCTTCTTATCTTGCTGCTGTCGTTCGTTGGATTCCCGTCTTTTGAGGTTTGTTTTCGCCGACCCAGGTATGACGGTCCAAAGTGGGATGTAGAAACTAATCTCAATCCGAAACCAAACAAACCCCTCGACTTGCTGTGATAGTTACAATCCCTTGACTTCACAAGTTTTCAATCGACTTCCATCATAGAAACCCATCACGAATGCTGGATGATTCAAGCTGGTCCCACACACTCCTGCAGACAGATTCCATGAGGATTTACCGTGCCAAGAGGGATGCAGCACATCGAACTGTCACCTCCAAATACAATATCCTCGGTTTCATCTCCTCGGGGACGTATGGCAGGGTCTACAAAGCGCAAAGCGTCGAATCCGAGAATGTCATGTATGCGATCAAAAAGTTCAAGCCGGACAAGGAAGGGGACGTCGTGATGTATACTGGCATCAGCCAGAGTGCGATTCGAGAGATTGCAGTGAGCTCCACCGTGCTCTGTTGCAACCTCATCTGTGGATGCGACGTGCCATGAACAGCTCAACAGAGAAATATCCCATGAAAATGTCGTTGCCCTCAAGGAGGTCATTTTAGAGGATAAATCTATCTACATGGTCTTTGATTACGCCGAGCATGACTTTCTGGTGGGTTCCATGCATTGTATAATGTATTAAGTTTGAGCTAACGCCTCTCCCTTTGTTGCAGCAAGTCATTCACCATTACTCCCAAACTCTCCGCATCCAGATCCAATCCCAAGTTCTCAAATCCTTGGTTTACCAGCTTCTAAATGGCCTTGTCTACCTGCATTCAACACATATTCTGCACAGGGACCTCAAGCCCGCTAACATACTAATCACTGCTTCAGGAACCGTCAAGATTGGGGACCTCGGCCTCGCTCGTCTGATTCACAAGCCCTTACAACCCCTCTTCGCAGGTGACAAGGTTGTTGTCACGATATGGTACCGTGCTCCCGAGCTTCTCATGGGTGCAAAGCATTATAATAAGGCAATTGATTGTTGGGCGGTTGGCTGCGTCTTCGCAGAGCTGGCGAGTCTGCGACCAATATTTAAGGGTGAAGAGGCGAAATTAGACTCGAAAAAGAATGTTCCATTTCAACGGGACCAACTCCTTAAGATCTTCGAGGTTCTTGGCACGCCGGACGGTAGGTAGTTTTCTTGTTCCCTGAGAAGCTCTTTTTTGACTTATCCTTCTTCAAAGAAAAGGATTGGCCTGGTGTTTGCGACATGCCTGAGTACCAGAATATGAAACGACTCGATACGTAGGTGGACTGACAAGTTATTTGTCGATTTGCACTTACTTCGACCCTCTGCAAGATATCAGAATCGCCTTGTGGAATGGTGCCAATCACGTATTCGGTCGCAGCAAGGGCACGATTTACTTCGTCAACTATTTGCGTATGATCCTGACAAGCGATTGACCGCCAAGGAGGCCCTAGGCCATAGGTGGTTTCTGGAAGATCCTCGTCCTACGCGAAAGTCAGTTAAACCTATCTTTCCTTTAATTCCTCGCTTAGTGCTCATGCTTTCTCTGTGATCGCTAATAGCGTGTTTCAATATGTGCCAGCCCACCAAATTCCACCCCAACGACGGATAACTCAAGATGAGGCACCCTCGATGATGGGTATCCCGGCGCCAACGCAACCGCACACGCAACCACAAGGTCCAACAGTACACGGGCATGGACAGGGACAGCATCTGTCACAGCAATCTAAGCCCGGTAGCACCACTAGTTTCGCAAGCGTTAGTGGAGGGGCCGGGGCTATGCAAGGGTACACCACAGTTCAAGGCGGGTCTTCCAGGAAGAAAGCTAGGCTTGGATGAGTGTGCTGACACTACCGAAATACTTTGGAACACTTACGTTACAATGTATGTCCACGGCACTCCCACTGACACTTACGTTTCGACCTACTTAGCGACTCGCAGGGCGGCAACGCCACAACCTTTTTGGTTTACAATGAATTCGAATACCACGCTTGACTCGGCTCTTTTTATCTGGCCGCAACCGTAACTACATAACTACTGACTTGTTGTTCGTGAAGCATGAATCATGGCCTGTCAAGGAGAGGCGCGCATGCTCTATTACATAACAAAATAATCCAAATGTCTCGTCTAAACTTGGATATGTAGCAGGTGTAACATATGTAACTGGATCCTGTGCATTTTGTTCCGACCGGCCATCCGACGTTTCGAGTCTTTGATTCAGTACTCAGCACAGCGGTTCAACGTTCAACGTTCGACCCGATCAGCACTGTAACTGCAAGGCCGCAAGGCTTCGTGCCATGGCAGAAGCCAAGCCGCAGAAAAACGGGTTTTGGTCGCCCGAACTGCTCTGTTACTTTGTGGCCGGAGGCATCGCAGGTGCTACATCCCGCACCGTTGTGAGCCCGCTAGAAAGGCTGAAGATTATACAGTGAGCCCATATATTAACTTGTTTGCAATGGGCTTGACAATAGACTTGTGAAAATACGTAGGCAAGTGCAGCCGAGTGGTACCAATGGCCAATACAAGGGAGTCTGGCGCAGTCTTGTGAGAATGTGGAAGGAAGAAGGTTTTGCAGGCTTTATGCGCGGGAATGGGGTTAATTGCCTGCGGATAGTGCCTTACAGTGCCGTGCAATTCACGACCTACGAACAGCTAAAAAAAGTCAGTGAAGTTCACTATCACGAATACTCGACGACTAAAGTCACGGATAGCTTTTCACTCATCATGGGTCTAAGGAACTTGATACCCCAACACGGTTAATTAGTGGTGCATTAGCTGGCGTCACCTCAGTTTGTGGGACACGCTCTAGTTCCCCTTCATCCTGACATTCAGGCTTGAGTTTAGGCTCAACATACCCGTTGGATCTTGTGCGTTCGCGCTTATCTATCGCCACGGCCAGTATATCTTTGCAGGACCAGCCACGTTCCGCGGCACCCACAGACACCTGCCTATCCTCCAGTACTTCCAGTCCAAGCGCTGCCCCCAAAACGCGCTACTCAAAGGCCGACTTAACGGTGATTGGGATGACTCGCAGAGTCATGCGTGAAGAAGGCGGTGTCCGTGGATTATACCGCGGGCTTGTTGCAACTGCGATGGGGGTTGCCCCGTATGTTGGGATCAATTTCGCAGCGTATGAGGCCCTGCGTGGTATCATCACGCCACCGGGTAAGAACAACACCGCTAGGAAATTGCTTTGCGGTGCTCTAGCCGGTACGGAATTATTGATAGTAGTTTCTGTTATGCTGAATGCATACTATACAGGGACCATTTCGCAAACATTGACGTTCCCGTTTGACGTTCTAAGAAGGAAGATGCAGGTTGTGGGGATGCCTGCTGGGGGGATGGGATATCAATACAATGGAGCATTGGATGCGTTGCGGGCAATCATCCGCACCGAAGGGTTCCGTGGGCTTTATCGTGGGCTTTGGCCCAACTTACGTGAGTGCCATATTGAAACACGACCCTGCCGATGCCACGCTTAACAACCGGATCACAGTGAAAGTCGCGCCTAGTATAGCAACATCCTTCTTCACCTACGAGCTGGTGAAAGAGCTTTTGATTGCGCCGTGATGCGTAGAGCATGTCGTCATTCCTACGTGAATCTGTACTGATAGAAATATCCATATTTAAGTAGTAATTAAATAGTTTTTAATCCATTGAGAATGGAAAATAACGTGAATGTCATGTCCATAAGTGGTGTTTCAAGGACACCGTGACCCTGCCTTGCACCGAGGTTGTTCCACACGACGAGCACTGGCGCCGCGTGTTCGCCTCCGCTCTTTCATTCTCCTTCGTGCCAGCCACTCGTCGGTGAGGCCCCGCGGAGGCAGTTGATGGTCTTGGCTGGCCAGCAAGCACCACCGTGACGCTATAGCCCTCCGTACTCCTTTACGGTGATCATCTCATTTAGGTGATCCTCGAGTTCATATCTTGCGTGGCTCGATCTGCCTCACTGTTTCCCTCCGTGCCAGAAGTTACCGGTCTAGCCAGGTGTACCTTATGGTCCAGAACAAGCAATCATTCTCCACGTTTCCGGCCTTGCTTTCGTCCTCGTTTCCCTCGTCAGCTGGCTCCTCTATGTTGCCACCTGCAACCCCCCCTTCTCATTCAGGCATCCCAGCTGCCGATCAACCCTCTTCGCCCCCTTCCACCACGTTCAAGAGTATCTTTGGTGTACCTGCTACCAGCCAACCTCCTCATTCTTCCTCTTCTACACCTTCAATGGGTCAGGTTGCTAGCCGCCCTCAGGTCACCACATTTTCGCCTTCATCGGCTCCATCTTCTCTGGGCGTTTCGGGGTCAAACAATGCAGGTCGGTTCAAACGTGCTTTAGTTGGACGTCGGAAAAAGTCCGACTCTGTCGCTCCGCCTTCCCCGAGACTTGATAAAGGGAAGGAGCCGCAGATCGACGAGTCAGTGCATGCATCGGCGGGTACTCCATCACGTCCGCTGGGGGCAAAGCAGCTCACCCTTCAGCTTGCGCAACATGTCTTCAATAAGAAGTCTGCACCTGCATCCCCTGCACTGAGCGGTCTGAGCCTACCACCACCCCCACCGCCAAAGCACTCTTGTCGGCCAGTCTCACCGGAATCCCACCCCCCGCCAATTAATACCAGCGTCGATAAACGCGTATCTATCATGACGACGACTAGTCCCATAGCGCCAGCGCTGGATTACATGAATAAGATCAGTGGGCCTGCAGAACAGATCGCACCGAAAGAGATCGAAAGGAAGGATCTCGAGAAGTCGGAATCCAAGGATGTCCGCAGGAAAAGCGATTCCACTCTGAGCCTCCACACCATCCGCCCTGGTATAGGGAGTAGGACCCCTCGCCCCGTTTCGCTTGCAGAGTCACTGCAATCTACTCATACTATCGTACCTATAAACAAGCGTTTAAGTGCGCTGATTACAGACGCGGAGTATGCCATGGCTGAAGAAGACGATGGGTCAAGCAGTGACGAAAAGATGCGAATGTTCAGTCGACCTTCTCCTGCCTCTTCGTTGCGACTCAGGGATAGGAGGTCTCAGTCCCTAAGTCTCAACCCTCCCCATTCAATGATGGTTTCTGGCTCCACAGTTTCCAATGCGGCGATGAGCCTGGAGACGATAACGGTTACTCTTCCCAGATCGGCATCGGAAGGACGTGAGCGGGAGCGCCTTGCTACGAGGGAGAAGGCCACTGTCACTTACTCTTCATTGGCTTCGGATGCTACCCCAACCCGCCATGTCACCGCTGTTTCCTCCTTGAACCAAGCATATGCCTATCGATCAGCTACTTCCCGGGTCGAACGAACTCTCCCCGAGCTTCCGGATCTACCACCAGAAAGTAACTTGTCACCGCAAACTCATCCTCGTCAACCTGCGTCTCGTCAGACAGCCATCAGCATGACGTCGGGGTTCGCTCCTGCTGCTGGGCTCGCGCGGCGTGCTGTGGAAAGAATGGGTCGAGTTTGGGGTTCTAAAAGTTCGTTTTCAAGTCCTCTCGCGTCACCGTTTGGTGAACCATTATTTAATGGTCGTGTCGGACCACCATCCCGCGCGAGTTCAAACCGCTCGGAGTCCCCGCACCATGGCAGGAAGATTCGCCATAATCCACAGACCCCTTCTGTTAGCTCGACTGCTTCGTCTTTATCGGATTACGAGGGACCGCAGCTCGGCAAGCTCATCCGAGGTCCTGTTCGTATATCGGGTGTCGGTGGTTTGGTCTTTGGCAGGGAGCTCAAGACTTGCGTAGAAGAGACTGCCATAGACTCTATCTTAGGCCTTCTTCGCACGAGGAACTTGGGCCCGGACGGACATGAGGTGCTTGGCACTTCAGGGCACGTCCCGCGGAGTCAGCCTTTGTCCCCACTGGAGGATCGCCATGTTCCTGCTTTGGTGGTTAGATGCGCACAGCACATTCTGGCGTGGGGCGTCCAAGAGCAAGGCCTTTTCCGGTACGTGGTGTGAACGCTTACTCTTGGTCATGAATATTCATCGTTTACTTTAGTGTCAGCGGCCGTTCTTCTCACATAGCTAAGTTACGAGCCGAGTTCGACACTGGTAAGTATTTGCTATTCATAACCTGGATTCGAGATTGACTGCTTGCAGGGGCCGATTTTGATATCGTGCAGTCAAACCCTGGTGACCTGGACCCTCATGCGGTCGCTTCTGTCTTCAAGGCCTACTTGCGAGAATGTAGGTAGCTTGATCTGTTTTCCTTGCCGCCGGGAACTCAGAAATCTACCGTAGTGCCTGAGCCGATCTTGACTAATCAATTAATGCCCTACTTTGAAGCTGCCATGGCCTCAGAACGATTAACGAACAACGCTCAAGACATACCCCCATTGAACAACATCCATGGCCTTCGGAAACCCCCGTCGCTCTCGACACTTGGTATGCCCAGCTTCGGCGGACCTCACCCTCCTTCCGAATTACTATGCAAGGCTCTCTCGAGTCTCATATCTCGCCTACCACGGGAAAACCGTGACTTACTCTTCACGGTGACGGAAGTGATCAACCATACTGCAAAAAGAAGTGCGGAGACGAAGATGCCGCTCAGTAACTTGCTGCTCGTGCTGTGTCCCAGTTTAAGTATGAACCCCTCGCTATTACAAGCGCTATGCGAAAGCCAAGGTATCTGGAATGGCATAAGCTTCGGAGACCCTGATCCTGATGCGAATCTAAAAGAAACCAATCAATACTGTCCCTCAGAGGGGGACCCAGAGGTTGTGGATGTCGTCGACACCGATCACATAGCCTCGCACGTAAAACCATCGAATGAAAGCAAGCGTTTTGTTCGTCCCCTCCCTAGCCTTCCCACAGCTGAAAGTTCGACATCTTCATCCTCTTCATGGACTAGCGAGCCTTCGGGACTGTATATCAATGGTCAGGATATCACTTCCAAACAACCGCTTGACACTGAGTCGTCGTCGCCGTCATTCTCTACAACGGACGATAGCTCGTCGATCTCTCACCTATCGCAGGGCGGTCGCCCAGTCACTCCCACATCTTTGAACTTCAAGTTAACTAACCCATACTCCCCGCCTTCCCTGTCATGTTCAACCGATTCTCTATCCGTTCCCTCGTTACCATCAGGGTCGCCGATGCAGATGGTCAAACCTCTCACACTTGTGGACGACTGCAGTGAACAACAATCATCCCATTCCCCTCACTCCCCTGAAATTGCAGAACCTATTCCCCTCCCGATCCCGAGTTTGCGACCGATGCAAACCCTCTCGGAAACTCAATTCCAGTTTCCCGGACCACGAGACAGCGTCGTCCGAAATCCAGTTATGCATCGTAAATCTACCCCATCCATTTCTCTTTCCTCGTCTATCTCGGCCGAAGCCCGCATGGCTTCGATTACTTCTCGAGCAAAGCGATTAAAGAAACCCTCGCTACACCTGCTATTTTCGAAACATAATTCGCCTTCCATTTCGCTACCTACGCCACAGACACCCGTGGCCGCCAGCCCCCACACTACATTTCAGGAAGGTGCTTTACGGTCATCTTCTGCGTCCGACTCTCCAGATTCTATGGTCACGGCTCCACAGTCGTCCCGGTTCAGCTATCCGCCAGTATTGAATACGGCCATCGATGAATCATCAATCTCGCTTGCGTTGGGCATTCAGGACGACAGGGAGGACCATACTAACCCTAGGGGGTTCGCCACTGAGAACAGTATGATGTATCCGCAGGGATCAATAGGACATAACATTCTCGTGGGGGAGAGTGGTCAAGATGCCCACTTCCGCCATTTGGATGTTACTCTCCCGGAGGAGGAACAATACAACTGGACACAGAGTGTACTGATGGCAGCTGGAGAATCAGGATGGTAGCAGGGCTTGTTTTCCGATGGACTACTCCGGCTGCATACGGGACTTTGGCTGTGATACGATCTGCAGGCGGATCTACATAATGCTCGCATATACACTAGCTTAGCTAGTCTGGTCCATTTCGAATAATCCTTCCAAGGCGGATCGATAGTCGAATGTATACCCCCTTTTTCCCGAGGAGTCTGTTCCAGCCCTAGAATTTATCGATATGTGCGCAGTGAATGCGGATTCGGATAAAGGCTAGTTGACGTCAGATAAGGTCTAGCCCAGCTATCGTGGTAGGATATAAAGCTAGCGGGCAAATTCACTCCCGACGCACCCTTATTCTTCGATGGCTTCCAGTTCGGTCAAAACGATACAAGAGAGGCTCTTCAGAGGCGGCGACGATTCCAATAGCCCCGGATCGCTGAGCGACTCTCCTGACCCACGCGACCACCGCCTTACCATTCAGATTCCCAAGTCGGCAGCCAAGTCTGATTCCCCTCCAAAGGTTGCAAAGGCGAGTCCACGTGGCCTAACTAAAACAGATGGCGACACCGTCCAAAAGAGCTACCGCCAGAGGTTAAGTGAAAAGTTGGGCGCAAACTACCAAGGTGCAGAGAGGCACCGCCTTTATCAAGACGATACTCGGCTGCGCCATTGGAAGCGATGGGGTCCATATCTTAGCGATCGACAATGGGTAGGACCAAGCGAGCGGTCTCCCGTGTTTGATGCTCATTATTTGACTCCAGGCAACAGTCCGTGAGGACTATTCAGAAAATGGAGATGCTTGGAGCCACTTCCCTCATGAACACGCACGGTCACGCGCTTATCGGTGGGGGGAAGATGGCATCGGCGGTATCTCAGATAACCACCAACGACTTTGTTTTTCGCTCTCGTTATGGAATGGCAAGGATTGCATGTTGAAGGAACGTCTTTTCGGCGTTACGGGTCATCAAGGGAACCATGGCGAAGACGTCAAGGAGCTCTACTATTATCTGGATTCGACGCCATCCCACTCCTACATGAAGTTTTTATACAAGTACCCCCAACGCAAGTATCCATACGAAGAACTTGTGACAGAGAATGTCCATCGGGATCGAAACGTGACAGAGTATGAGATACTGGACTCTGACGCCTTTCAAGGTGACCGATATTGGGATGTATTCATGGAGGTTCGTGTTCTTTACCTCCCCTCTGGGTCATTGGTCTGAATCATATTTGAAGTACGCAAAAGATGAAGATGATCCGAATAGCCTTTATATGCGGATCACCAGTTACAATCGCGGTCCAGAACCTGCAACGCTTCACATTGTTCCCCAGCTGTGGTTCCGGAATACGTGGTCGTGGCCCGCTGTCAAGCCCCCGATGCCATCTCTCGCTGCCTCTGTCACGGAGAACGATGTCCAATATATCAAGATAAGGCACCCAGCTATGGAGAAGTGTCATCTATACTGTCTGCCCTCTCCACCACCTGTTAACGCGCGAGGTGCATTCGTCACGGAGGATGTTGCTATCCATCCAGAGCTCCTTTTCACGGAGAATGATACAAACTTCCACCGTCTCTATGGAGGGCAGAATACATCACCGTATGTCAAGGACGCTTTTCATGACCACATAATTCCGGGGCATCGACTTACCTCCGGCTTGGATGATTCTCCTTTCGTCAGTCCAGCAAAACGAGGGACGAAATCTGCCGCACACTATGTCTTCGAGAATGTCCCGGGTGATGGGGGGTGTGCAGTCGTGCGTATAAGACTGACTTCACAATCTGCGTCGAAGGTCTCGAACTTGGAAGACGAAGCCGCTTTTGACTTGGTGATAGAGGAACGACGCGAAGAGGCGGATGAATTTTACAATTCGCTTGTATTCGGTCCCATGAGCGACGACCTCAAGCAAATAATGAGGCAAGCTCTAGGGGGTATGTTGTGGACGAAACAATATTACTACTTCATACAGAAGGAGTGGATTGAGGGCGATCCTGCACAACCCCCACCTCCCCCTGGGCGTAAATATGTTCGCAATCAAGTAATGTATTCGTGTTTGGTTGCTGGTCTGCGCTAATCCACTCGTTAGGAATGGCGCCATATGCACATTGATGATATTCTCTCCATGCCTGACAAGTGTGTATCTTCATGATCTCGTTACTTTCTAACATTGACGGGTGATTTTTAAAGGTGGGAATATCCATTCTTTGCCGCTTGGGACACCGCATTTCATTGCATACCCCTTGCTGTCGTCGATCCGACCTTCGCCAAGAAGCAACTGGACTTGCTAACTAGGGAATGGTATATGAAACCAGACGGACAGATTCCGGCGTATGAGTGGAATTTTTCGGATGTGAATCCGCCAGTACATGCCTGGTGGGTGTATATAGATTCCTTTGAGTTAATTCTAACTATCGGCTCGACGAACCTCAGGGCGACATTCAGGGTTTTCAAGATAGAACGCAAGCTCACTGGGCGGGAGGATATACCCTTTCTGGAAAGAGTCTTCCAGAAGCTACTTCTCAACTTTACATGGTTCGTGGTAGGTATCTCATGTGCTGGAGGCTTAGTTCAACATTACGCAGGTGGGTAAACCGAAAGGACTCCGGGGGACATAATGTCTTTGAGGGAGGTTTCCTTGGACTAGATAACATAGGGATTTTTAATCGTTCCGAACCATTACCAACTGGAGGGAATCTGCGTCAGGCGGATGGCACTGCGTGGATGGCATTTTATTGCTTGAATATGTAAGCCTAAGATATGTATCCTTCCCCTCTACTGATACCGAATCCAGGCTAAATATGGCCCTTGAGCTTGCGAAGCATAACGCAGTATATGAGGACATTGCCTCCAAATTCTTTGAGGTACATTAAGTCGTTCATGCATATGCAGGTTATTGACCAATCTCAGCATTTCATCTTTATCGCCGATGCTATGACCTACATGTCCGGAGATAATGAACTAAGCCTTTGGAACGAGGAAGACGGGATGTATTATGATGTCATTAAGTTCGGACCCGGAGACGCGATCCAGTTGCCTGTGCGCAGCCTTGTTGGCCTCATTCCCCTTTACGCGACCCTTGTACTTGAGCCTGCCGTGCTCAGAAGATTCCCAGGCTTCAAGAAGCGCATGGAGTGGTTTATCGATAATAGACCCGAGGTCTCGGCTCGAAATATGGCGAATATGAAAGGTAGCGTGGAAGCCATAACTTCGCCCTTAATTATCTTATCGCTTTATAGTCGGTGGTAAGGGAGAACGGCGTTTACTTGCCCTTGCTAGCAAAGAGAGGCTCATCCGCATCCTGGAGAAGATGCTGGATGAGGAAGAGTTTTTAAGTGAATACGGTATTCGATCGTACGTCGACTTGCAACTTTCCTAGTCTGATATCTTACGACGTTGTTAGCCTGTCGAAGTTGCACAAGGATAGACCTTGGGGGATGTATGTTCACGGAGAACGACATGAAGTCAGGTATTGGCCTGGAGAATCCCACTCTGGAATGTTTGGCGGGAATTCCAACTGGCGAGGACCTATCTGTGAGGACCTAAACACATCTCGGCTGAAAATAACTCATGGTACACCCAGGGCTTGCTGTCAACTTTTTGCTCATCGAAAGCCTCCAAAGGTTTTACCAATACTACGGGGACGACTTCCAGGTCGAATGCCCTGTCGGCAGTGGCGAATACATGAATCTCGTCGAAGTTGCGGAAGAAATCCAACATCGCATCATTCACATCTTTGGGCGCGACGCTGAAGGTAGAAGGGCCACCAACGGTGGTAACCCCAGGTTAGACGGGGACCCCAATTTCCGTGATTACGTCTGGTTCTACGAAGTAAGGGTTGTGTTGCAGTTCGATATGCACTGCTGCTGATCACACTATCTTGTCAGTATTTCCATGCAGACACTGGCCGAGGTCTTGGCGCATCACATCAGACTGGATGGTGAGGGATGTTTCGTGCATAACTCGTGCGCATCGATTAATCATTCGATCCTTTACCAGGTCTGGCCTAGTTGCCTATCATATTTTGCAAAGCGGTGTGACATGCCGGCTACCAAGAACGCCACGAAGTAAGCTGTCTCTTTTAGGGAACGGTGCTCTCTTTCTGATCACTTTGTCGAAGCCCCGCGGAGCCTGGTTAACCACTACTTTGATGTACGTATCCAGAGTTTGATCTCTTCATTCACCTTATTCACTCGGCGTGGCAGGAAACCATCGACGGGCAATCCGAGTACGGAGACGACACTCGCTCCTTACACAGTGCTATGAGTGGCATGGACTTGCACACCCTCGGGGACTTGTCACCGAGTGCACTATAGAGTTTAGACACCACACCAGGCTAGAGAATCATAGATTTAGAGTTCTTGCTCCGTCCAAGCGTTTTCCATTGGTAACCAATAATCATAAATATGTATAGGACGCGTAGCAATGAGTGCAGTGTTCTATCAAAGATTATACATGACCGATGTTCCTCCATGTTTTAGTTGAAGAATTCAATAACAAAAACACATGACCAGCCAGTCCTGGTAGCAACCTCGGGGTCGGAAAATACGTTAGAGAAATCATAGAAAATGGAGAAGAACGAGGACGCGTGAACGAAAGTGGATTAGACACAAGTGACAGATGAACTTGACAAAGAAAGATGCCGTTCCAAAGTGAGAACAAGTCGCAGCAGACGTGGCATTACTGGTAGCAGGAGGAAACCTACGTGACATACAGAGTGACTTGTCCGCCAGGGCGGAACGACTCGAAAGCCATCTGTACATCTTCGGTAGATCCGAGGGATATCAAGTCACCGTCCTCGTCCTTGTACTTCACTCTCAACGGAGTATCGTCCCGACGCGGACCACAAAGGCGGATCTTCTTGCCGACCTTATCCACGAGTTCGGTGAATTCCGTGGATCGGGGAACTTGAATGACAAAGATGTCGTCCTGAAAGTGTACTTTGACCTTCACAGAAGGGGGGTGGCCATTGTTCAGGGTCATGCTCTCAAATATTTGTGATCTCGATTGGCGAAGCCCCGCTCCTGCTAATGATGATTCGCTGGAACCGAATGGCGTTATCGGAGACGAGCTATTCGGTGACTCTTCTGAGGAGCCACGGGTGGATTGACTCGAGCCGCTACCCCGCTTGTTGTCCACCGTCGAGGAGCTCTGTGAACGATGCGTCCATCCGGTGCCAGGAATGGGAGGTGGCGATGTTTGCGGAACGTATGCGCTTGGTTGGCTTGCGCTCCTGGATCGGCTAAGCGGTAATGCGATAGGAGCACTGTTGGTGGAGGTCGGGGTGTCGGGTTGATCATATGGTGCTTTCAGTTGTTGGGAGCTAATTTGGGTGTGGAGGGGAATTCGAGGTGGTCGAGAACCAGAGCCAAAGCTAGCATCAGTTGAGCTTGTCGCAGAGCTCATGCGCGTTGCTTGTGGGCGGTAAGAAGGTACTAGAGACACAGGGAATACTTGGGTACCATTAGGAGATCTCCATTGACTTTGATTATGAATATAACCGTTGGTATCTTCTATTCGAGCCCGGGAATGATCGTAAACAGTAAAGGATTCACGGTCAGGATGAAGGTTGTGGGTCAAGCGATGTGTGCCCAACGGCGTGCCGCGCCCTGACGGCGGCATACTGGATGGTGGGTACTCCTCGTACTCGTCATCGGGATCGAACTCGAACCCATCCGCGGAAACTCCATGGTAACCACTGCTGGAATAAGATCCAGAAGACGATGCCACAGAGAATTGCTCCTCGCTAGGATAAGGCATAGGACGGTGGCGATTGCTAGCTGGATGAGGAGGTAGGCTGTTGACATACTGAACGTGGGACATCGAAGATGATGCTCTGTCATGAGTGTAGGGGAGTGGAGACCGCTGGCTGATGGAAGGCGTTACGGAGGCGTGGCTATTGTGCGCAGTAAATTGCGAGCCGTTTCGATCTGAAGTCCTTCGATTTGCCACTTCCCTGATCAACCTGTTGATCTGAGTCTCCCACTGCTTTAGCTGCTCCTCTGAGCGACAGCGAAGAGTGAAATATTCCAGATCGTCATCGCCTCTCCACCACACAGCAAGAGAGTATGGGTTGACGTTAGCGGAACCTTGACAAGTGTCAACTGCGAGTTACGGAACATAGTGCCCGCACACGCACCAATCGAATTTCTTGGCGAGCTTGGAATGGCTTGAGTGACGTTATTCAAGAATATCCGGCCCTTCAAAAGGAGTGGAGTGTCCTTCTTCTTGTTCGGTACACCGGGAACAGGCGCAACGCTTGGGGTGGCTTGCTTCTTGAGGATCGAATTGTTTTTTCCACCCCTTTTACCGCTCGGCGGAGGTTGTAGCGCTTCCTTGCAACATAAGATGATCTTTTCGAACAGAAACACATGGTACTCTCGGTCCACTTCCGACTTGGTGACAGTGAAAATATCGTCGAGTAAAAGGTTACCGAAGTTGGACAAGTGATGACCCTTCCAGTCTTTGACACGACCTTCGAGATTTCGTACGGTTTGATTATTCTCGGCGCGACGTTGTGCTTCATTAATCTTGTCCGTTATCCGCTTCGCCGCGGCGGAACCAGCTTGAAGCTCCTCGTAATGCGGGTAATCAACAACAGTCGATGCCCTGACTAGGGACTGCAAAGGGAATAAGAATGGGGCGAACAGCCAAGTAGGTTACCCACATCGAGAAGTAGCGGATACTTGCAAATTCTTTGGACAGGTTTGATCAGAAATGCTGGTAGCTCCGATTTGGCGTTTATCAAATTGTTGTGTACCTGGGAGTCAAAACGAAAATGGAAACATCAGAGGGTGCAACCGGTGTGGATTTGTTGTCACACCAACGAGGCACGACATGGAAACCAAGCTGGAGAGCAGTCGAGATGGATCAGAGAGTACATACCGATAGGTTCTGCTCTTCTTTAATCATGAGTTCCGCTGCATTGGTGTAATTGCCACAGTAGGGCTCATAGACCGCAAACTCGTCTTCCTATTGTTGAGACGTCACAAGGGCACGCCGCATTAAGATGCGTTCGGTCCGAAAAGGGAACAATCGAGCTTACATTCTCGAGGAAGAGTAGACCCCAGCGCTGGTCTCTCCAAGGCATTTCGGCAGTACTCTCAAGACGGATGAGAAACTTTCGCTGAAAGTTCAATAACTTGTTGAGACCCGGGAAGAGTAGATGAATGGTATCCTGATCTATCGTGTTGGTTTGGGACAACGCGGTCGCATATTTCTAATTCAAGTCAGACAAGGGCGGAGATATGAACGGACGAGGTCTGACCTGCATGACCTCCAAATCTTGTACGTATTTACGTTCAGTCTCTACCATTTCCCTGATGATATTATTTCGGGCGGCATCATGCGCGGTTGGAGCGACAGGAGCAGTCAATCCGTGGCTTGCAAAGGAATCTATTGATTCTTGCGGGGTGAGTACAGAGGGGGAGACGGGGGTGGACTCGAAGACGTCGGAAGGTAGAAGCTCGACGAGGGTGGTAACGGTGCTGACAACCTACGATGTGTCAAGCTTACGAATGATGTAGTCGAGAGAGAGCATGCCTTTACGAGGCCATCGGTAGAATGGCGGTCCCAGAGATCGGACACAGTGAATCTCTCGCAGTTGTCGATTTCGGAGAGTCTCATGGCAAATTTAGCGATAGCGCGCTTCTTCTCCTTTTCGTTGGAGAGATCAAAGGTCGCGGGATCGGTGCTTATTTCTGCGATGGGATGGGCCGGGGGAGGGAGGAGGTTGAAGAGGAAGCAGAGGGGGATGCCGAGGGTGAAGCAGTCCCAGAGCTGAGTGACGGGGTCCGTGGACTGGCGGAGGTCGCCGTTTGGGGAGGAGAGGATGAAGAAGTGGGGGAAGTTTGGGATGCGCATGAGGCGGGCGCGGAGGGAGGAGCATTGCTGGTAGAGGGAGGTGGAGGCGGAGGCGGCCTTGTTGAGGATGTTGTTGTTGGCGACGGGGGTTTCGATGACGAGGCCGGGGTTGGACGCGATCGATTTTTTGCGGCCGGCGACGTTGGCCATGGCGGGGGGATGAGTATCTGCTGCGTGGCGGGAAACTCGTCCTAGATAATTCATTTTTAGACTCCGACCTGCCATGTTGATGCATACAAACAAGACACAACACTGTCTATTGTCCCGCCTACCCCCGCCTTAAAGCCACCGGGTTCGGTGCGTTCCAAGTGGCGTAGTCTTGCGAGCGCGGGTTATTGTGGCTGCCTCCATTGCGATGCGCGAAGCAGGCCTCGGGCCAGCCGAGATGCCAGCCGGACAGATTCAAAGTCCGCCTGCAGGACTCCAACCACTGTCACACACCGCGTGACCCGATTTGGGCCTGGGTGTTTTTCCTCCGCTCTGCATCAAAACCAGTCCTGGCCAAGACCCATGGCACCAGCCCGCCCTGCCAGACGCGCTCACAGTCAGAACGCCCCTCAGCCCCCCGCCGATCCCCAGAATGCTGCCCTCTTCCTCGAGCCCATGATGGGCACGCCCCTCACCATCTACATCGAGAAGGACGTCGACGACAGAGATGACCTCGTAGAACTCGTCACAGTAAGTCCTCACACCACCCACTGTCACCTCATCATGCCCCCTGCAGAAACACGGCGGTGCCGTTTCCCCGAGTTACAGTGGCACCCCGTATATTTTAGGTGCGGCTCTCGATCTTGCCGACTCCACCGGCGCTCATCCACAGATCAGTCGACCCCCACAAGGAGTCTGGCCAGAACTTGTTCCGACAGTATGCCGGCAAAAAGGGCAAGATCGTTCTTCACTCCCGCTGGGTCCACGAGTGCATCCGTGTCGGTGCACTCCAGACATTCCAGAACAACTGGGCTGGGTGCAAAGTCACCGGTACCGAAAAGTAGTTCCCTCCTCCGCATTCCGTGTCATCCTCTGAGGTCACCCTTCCTTGTAGGGTCGATCCCCCGCCCGTTGTTTCTGCCCAGACAGATCCCGCCTCGTCCGCTCCAGTGCCTTCGCTCCCTCCCATCCCCCCTCACCCCCAGGCGCTTGCGACCATAGCTCCAACCGACCCGCTCGTGCATCCGCCACCCCAGGGCTCGTACGGCTACCCAGTCTATGCTCATCCCATGCACCCTCCTCGCGGTATCCAGCCCCCGACTGCAGGCCCACCTCCGTCATGGCAAGCTCCCAATGCTATCGCACCACAACAGACCCACATGGCCCCTCCTCCGCCCCCGGCCGGAATGCTTCCTCGTCCTGCCCAGTCCTATCGGGATGGCCCCTGGGTCACTGGCTTCGAGCAACCACACCCCCACATGGTGCCAGGACCGAGCGGTCCGCCCTACCCTTATAGATATCGTGACGAACAGACCGATTGGACGACGGCGCCTCCAGGTGATTATGCCTATGATCCTGCAACGGTTAGTCTGGCAACCGATTCGTATCGTTCCATGTAGGTTGACGTGCCCGAGCAGTATGAACAACCTTATGACCAAGCACCGCCTTACATTCATGATCCAGGCCCTTCGACTGCCGATCCATCAAATGCACCTGTTGACAATGTTAACGGTGAAAAATCCCGCGGTCGGAAGCGAACTCGGAACCAGGCATGTTTGTACCATCTCGAAGCACCATACACATCTGAACTTTGTGCAGGGAGTTCCTGCGGCGCCGCCCTCCACCCTTGTTCTCAATCGGAGGAATCCCCCTGCTCGATCACCTACCCCACCCAGCCGAGTAATCAAGAGCACATATGGCGGAAATCTGTTCACTTCTGACGATGTTTTGTACCTCAAGCGCTACATCGATTACTGTCAGGAGCAGGGCCTTGTACTGAGGTTTGTGTTTCGCCAGTTTCCCGAGATGGCATCTCAGCTGCAATTCATTCCAGCCTGAGAGAGATTTGTGAGAGAATAGCCGTCAAGGTTCGTCGTTTGGTTTCGCAGGGAAGTGTGCGAGCTGATACACCACCTAGGCTCCGCATCACACGTACGCAGCTCGATCCACGCTGCCTTCCTCCCGAAAACTGTGTAACGTCTCCGTAGATTTTATTCCTGGCGCCGGTATTGTAACAAGCATCAAATCAGGCTCGGTGGATATTCCATGGATCTTGGTGATGCCGGTCCGCCTGAGGAAGGAGAGCAAGAACAAAATGGGGCCGATCAGCTTCGGATTAGTACTGGACCTGGGATCATTGCTGCAGCGCAACAACGGTTACAACAGGAGGGTCATCAACCTCGTAACCGCTCTCCAACCCCTCCGAGGGCGTTGTTCAGGAGTACAACCGGCAAAGGAGTGGCATTCACGGAACAGGATGTGACATTTCTGGTTCGCTTCATGGAATATAGGAAGTACGGCCAGCGCATACGGGTAGCGCTCAGTTTACTCATCTTTTCTCGTGCCAGATCTCAGGATCGATTCGACATGGTAGCGTTCTGGAAAGATGTCGCCACAAAGGTCAGTTGCACGCAGTGAATGATGTTACTGGCTTTTAGTTCTATTCTCAGGCGCCACACCACTCCCGCGCATCATGGATGAAGTTTTGGCGTCGCCACAAACACGAACTGAACAGAACAGAAAGCGATGATCCTCTGCCACAACCCCCCGAGAAGAAGATGCGTTACTCCCGCTCAGATGACATTCTCCTTGCGAAGTACTTCTTCACAAAACCCGAGGGCACGTCGGATAAGATCTTCCAAGCCTTTGGGCGATTGGTAAGGACTATTCCTTCCTCTAAGTACGTCGTGCACAACTGACGTCACCGTAGCACCCTCACCATCCTTGGAAAGGATGGCAAGAACATCACCGGATACACAAAGCAAAAATCGATCACCTTATCCAGCGACTGTCAAACGGAGAAAATATCGATGCCGATGATAATGCAGCAGACTCGGAGGTGTAGATTGCGCTTTGGACTTGAGAGGTGCGCTTTTTGTACAGTATTATCATCGAGTGCCCGAGATTATAATTCTATCGTACACTCATCTCTATGCAACATAATCGATGTACTCTGGCACAATGACGGCGCGACAATTGTCTGCGCGTAACAAATTGTACTGAGGATGCTTGGAAGACTCGCCTGTGACAGATCTCTGAAATTATTTATGCTCCACGCTGACGAGCGAGCAACAGTGTTCTCTTGTTACGCCGACATCTCTACGAAATGCAGGATCCTATGACAGAGATAACGCAATAGACAATATGACCCCCTTACTTCTCCTTGGCTCCCTGACCCCCCGCCGTTTGTCAGTATCTCAATCTCCGCTTTTCTTCGTGTGTGCAGAATGCGCGTCAACTCTTTTCTGTATCAAGCAAAAAGGAGTGATTAGGGAGACGCCACGACGGTTTCAGACATCCCGTGCCTCCATTCGGCGGGTAAACCATGTGCCCGACGCCGCAGCATCGCCAAGACCTGCGGGAAAGAGTCGGGTCAGCAACGACCGATGACAGTAGGCATACGTGCCTTTTTTTCGTCGTGTTTCGTGATGGGGATCAGCGTATCCAGGTCGATGGCCAGTCTGAAGCATGTTTGAGCAACGACGTCGCGGGCTGGGTCGGCTCGTACCCTGCGAGTTCCGAGGACTTGACACCGAGCCATTGGATGCGATGCGCGGCGAGTTTTTCGTTCTCGTGTCGCAGGTTTTGGCTGCCATGTTTGTACACGGAGAGGATGTCGAGACCGTAAGCGTCGCCGTCGACCAGACCCATGACCGGGATGCTGAAAAGTGTTTTGAATGCCTGCAGACAAATCCTGGTCACTCACGCGTCCGGCAAATTGTCTGACAGCGTCTTCACGAGCTGTCGTGTGGCGATGTCCGGATAGCCTTTTCCCTGCCACAAATGAGAGTGGACACAGGGACGACAAGTCACCTTTTACCGTGATGATCAACCCACGTGCAGGTAACCCCGAGTACCTGGTGAACTGTAGTCGACACAAAGTTTGAAATACCGCCTGGTTTCGAGGGGAAATGTGCAATAGCAGAGGCCCTCGATGAAGGAGCACGTTACCTCCTTTTCAACGACGAGAACCCAACCAACGTCGGAGCTGACTTCAAAGCGTTCGATATCTTCACCGGCCGGAATCAACATGCCCTCGTCGTAGCATCGAACAAGTGAGCGGATGCGGAAGCACAAGGCGTCTTTACCTCGGAATCGTTGACCTGCAAGGCTTGGCCATCTAGTAAGTGTATTACCAGGCCACTCCCGCAGACGAGGCCCTTGGATGTAGCACGCTAGGTTACGTTGAGCCACGAAAGGCCTTTCAAAAAGGGCAGCATTACAATGTTCAAATCCGCCCTGTCGAGCTCCAATGTCGCCGCGAGGTCGTCCACGAGCTATCCTAGTCAGACGTCATTCAATCGATTCATCGATGCGCACCTTGTCCACCGTCTTCTGTGATCTGAACAGCGGGACGTCTTTGTAGAACAGATCACTACGGCCTGCAAGTCGGTTATCCAAAGTCGGGGAGGAACCCTCTCTTACCGTTTGGTCAGCGCGAGGTCCTGAACGAGGGCTTCGTGTGCGAGACTCATGACCCGCATAAGCTGGGCTGGCGCCGGTCCACTTACGACGCGACGACGGGGGCGTTTGGGGCAGGCTTACCGACGGGCCGCGCGCTCGGGCTCTTGGATTGCGTGGGGAAGCGCAGCACACGCGAGGCGCATCTGCGCGTGTCATGAGCGCCCGAGAAACGGGGGGCGTGTCGCGCGCTCACCCGGTGCTGCCGTCTTTTCGTCTGTCCGCGATTTGAATCTCGATTTTGGCGTCGCTCCGACTCTGCGAGCGCGTCGAACCTGGGTCGCGTTGGGATTTGGCGAGCGGCGCGACGATTTGCTCCAGGATGTGCAGCGTTAGATGCTCGATCTCTGCTATGGTCGCGCTGGCCAGACCAGTGTGTATGCGTCCCGGAAAAAATAACGGGACGTACCCCTTGGGATCGTCTTCGAGGTCTTCTTGATCACTCTCGGGCGAGATATCTGGAGGACTCTGGTTCGTGTCTGCTCCTGATTCCGTCATTACTATTAGTTCTTGACGAAAGCTTATTGGCTGTGTGGAGCAAAGTGTTTACAAAGAAGCTGGTCTCGAGAAGCCGACATTAATATTGGCATTGCCGTGGGATACATTATAGAAATACATGAGCCGGTGATACAAAGTGATGGAAACGAGGATCAGCCCCACTTTACGAGTACATCTACGCCGAACCAGGTAGGAAGTTTGCGCCAAAAGTCTTCTTTTGCGGTGAGGACTGCCGAGGAGAATTCCGCACGACATATCTCGCATGTGCGCATGGTGGGAGGGCCGTCTTCGGGGGCGCTTTCTCTCGATTGCATCGCCTCGGCGTCGGACATGGCATACAAGGGGTCTGATGTGCGGTGACTGATGATACCGTTGATGTCTCGGAGGAGCTCAAAGGTGATGGCCTCGAACGCGATTTGACAAGCACGCCTCGCCATGTGGTTCGGGTCGTTGCGACGGTGACACCAGGCGGAGGGAGGCCTGCCTTCCAGTTCGTTGACGATAAAGGTCGAAAAATAGCGCGCGCCGTGTTCGCGTCCGCGTAGAACGCAGAGGAGATCGTTTTCATCCAGACGGATGTAGTCGCCGAGTTGGGGGCTGTAGACGCCTGTCGCAGCTTCGCTTGGGGCAAAGCGGGAAAGATCGTACATGGCGGAGGGCAAGAGAAAGGGCGCGTTGATATCTCTGGCCAACTTGATGACTTCCCTACAGACGAAAACGGCAGTGAGCGACGGGCCGCAGCAGCAGGAGGTTACCGACACGGGATGGGGCAACCTGGGGTGCAGAGAGTATACGCCGTCGAGGGTGGTCACGGCGTGTTCGCGTGCCTCCCACTGGGCCAGGTTCGTCGGCCAAGAGGTCGAGAGGACGTGCAGGATGTCGTGGCGGATGCGGTGGACCTTGTAGGTGGTGAGCACGCGGAGGAGACTGGCGACGACTTGGAAGCCCGATTCGTCGTAGGTAAGAAAGGAGCTGGGAAAGGTGAAGCTGGACGCAGAACAGAGACGCGAGGAGAGACACGGACATGCCATCGTAGAGGGCCTGCAAGAGGTGGGCGATGCTGCGAGACGGGTCGGGCAGCGCGAGGACGGGACGGCCCTCGATGGCGCGGGCGGGGTCGATGGCGTTGATGAGGTCGTGGAGGACTTGGGAGTGGCGGGCGAGGAGGCCCCGGTGGACGAGGAAGTACTGCTGGCCGGCGAGGACGGCGAGGTTGCCGTCGGGGAAGGAGAGATCGGCGTGGCGGGCGAGGTCAGCGCTAGCCATGGCCAAGTACCCGTGGGAACATCACC
>JBBPUA010000037.1:0-46711 GCA_038094355.1 Afroboletus lepidellus | reverse complement strand
GAGTGTATAATATGTTGGACTCGACATTCCCCTATGCTACATACACGGGCGGAGTTGAAATTTCGCAGGGCATTGCCCGTCCCCAGTTAAAGTGCCATGGCAAGGGAAACACGGGTGTGTCGCGGTGTCCAAGGATGGCCGATGGATCGCTGCGGGGACAAGCAGCGAGGGTGCGTTTGTCTGGGATGCGGTGACGCACGAACAAGTCCTCTGGCACAGGAATGGCTACAGTATCAACGCCGTCGACTTCTCCGTGGATTCGACCAGACTCGTCGCGGGATCAGGCGACGGCACAGCCATAGTGTTCGACCTGAGGACCTGCAAACCGACGCTAACACTCAACACCCACACCGATTCGACGGCTGGGTATACGCTGCAAAGTACTCGCCACAAGGGGACTGCATCGCAACAGCAGTCTACAATGGTCCTGTTCGAGTCTGGGACAGCAACAATGGTCACTTGCTTGCCGACGTCTCCGTAGCACTGGTCACTCGCTATAACTCTGGTCTTGTCTGGAATAACAACCATCTCTTTGTCATATGCGAGGATGCCGTCCAGGAACTCGACGCGTCCACAGGAACAACACTCTCGAAGTGGCCGATCAGAGGGACCTATGGCCATTCATGCATCGCGGTGCCAAAGCATGGGGCGTTTGTCGCCTACGTTACAAAGCATACTATCACATTCTGGGACTCGGCTACTGGCTCAGAGATTGGCCAAATGCTGTATTCGGTCAATTGCGATATCACCAGACGACAGGTGTATTGCAATTGGAGGAAGGTTCGGGAAAATCAGAATTGAAAGCATGCCTACCCCCGTAAGCACTGAGCCCATCTGAGCAATTTAATGAATACCCATTTGCGAGCAGGAAAGACAAGAGGAGTATCAGGGCGTAGATGACGCGTCTGACCCGGCTGTGGTAGGATTCATCCTTGTCGCTGTCCGCGTTGTATTAATTTGATTGTCTTCCTCACAGCCTCGCGTCCGTGTACGTGGCCCATCATTCCAACCAGTTTCCCTGATTATGTTCACGCACAGGATCCAATCACACTCCCTACCTTCCGTGAACCCAAATTTCGGATCGACAGCATCGTCCTTGATGCATGGAAGCAAGACCAGCTCGAAGCGGCAGAAGCGGCATTGACCATAGTAATTACATGGTCTTCAATACACGAAAGATTCACCAGTCTGGCGCTGATTCGGGCACATTTGCAAAAATGGGCCACGTCTCTCGCTGACATGGAAATGGTGAGTTTGTCACTATATTTTACTCGCACTGATGTCAATGTTCACCAAGGCTATCAAAGGCCGACCATCCGCCTTTGGTTTCATCGTCAAGAGTGTAGCGCATGCTGGCAATGGAGAAAGGTACAAGGCTTATCGTGCCTGCGACGTCGCATTCGGGTACCTTGACTCATCATACATCACCTTTCTCTTACTCATCAAGATACTTTGTGCGCGACTCTGTAGCTTGAAGATCTACAGGCTATCATCGTGTTCATGGCTGGAGAATGTGTTGATGCGATATCCCGCGTGGACGACCTCATCGCCATGGTGCCTTCTGACGCAGAGTGCTGCGTGGTTCAGGTTCGTGCGGATTTCTACAGGCATCAAGAAGTCCTGAGATTTACACTAGGCCTACATGCATCTTCTCGTCGGCAAGTCGCACATCGATAGCAGTAATTATGAAGGTGCGATCAAGTCATTTGAGCATGCCCGAGCAAAACTACCCCCCTCCCTTTCCGATCACTTTTTCTGTCTCGCTGGCGAGTCTTCATCGGGTCTATTGTATGGGTTGTGTTCGTTGACCGTCTCCAACAGATATCGGGATGGAAATTTGATCATCTCGAATTTACGACACAACAGTGTTTGTGCGAAGCCTTTTACTCGGCGTGCCGCATTACCGATGCAATTGAGGCATTTTGCCAGGTGATGAACGATTTTGGAGGGGAGATGAGCAACTCTCCGGAGGGTCGTGAATGGGCTATGGGTAAATCCTCCGCATATATCCTGTTGCCGCTGCTGATGTGACAACTCTCTCAGATTTTAGGCAACGTTGTTCCATCAAGGCGATGCATCTTGGTGATGCTGCTGCCAATGCGAAACGCTATGGCGAGGCGATCGACCAGTATTCGGCCGCCGTGTTGCTGGTGCCCCCCTGTCTGCACGATGTGCTCGTTGGACGAAGCAAGGCTTATTTAGAAACCGGATCCTGGAAAGAAGCGCTCAATGACGCAAACCAGGTACAGTGTTGTTTGTCCTTGTCACCCTCACTGATACATCTTGACTAGGCGATAGTGCTCGATCCGTCGTCGCCTTTGGGGTACAGAGCAAAGCATGCGGCTCTACACAAGGGCGGTGACTACCACTATGCGGTCATGGCATTTGAGGAGATGCTCTCAATGTTAGATAAATCACCTGACTCAAATGTTCAGCGTGAGTTATACCCATTTTACTTGATGAGAATGGTCTATTGACGTTAATTGGAAGGGCTCTGTGATCTCTATATTCGCCCGTCGACCACGCGAGCAGCAATTCAAAGAGTTGCCCAACAGACGACTGCCCGTCTGCCACGTGAGCTTATCAACACGACCGACGGTCGTATGTACAACCGAGCAGACCTCGAGCGGGCAACCCAACCACCACGCACCTAACTCGTGTCATCCATGACAACGTACATCGACCATGTCCGAATTAAGCGGGAAGTACGACAGCACTTCCGATACGTCATGCTGTCGCACAAGTGGGAACTCGCAGAGCCATTGTTCCATGACACGAAGCACACTTCTGTGTATACCCTACCACCATCCCCAACGCATGACAAGCTACAAAAATTCTGCGAGCTTGCCCGAGATCATGGATTCATATGGGCTTGGAGCGACACGTGCTGTATAAATAAATTGAACAACTCTGTACTCCAAGAAGCTCTCGTAGCCATGTTCAAGTGGTACGGAGGATCCGCGCTGACGATCGTCTACTTGCGGGGTGTTTCGTCCTTGGCTCAACTCGGTGCGCTCACGCGAAGTATATGGAACACACGAGGATGGACCCTCCAGGAGTACATTGCAGCGAAGATTGTCCTTTTTTACACAGAAGACTGGACTTTGTACCTCGATCTGGCGTTGGGGAATCACAAAGAGTCGCAAGAGGTGATTCGCGAGATGGAAGAAGCGACGGGGGTATCTGCGGAGGGATTGAAGGCACTTCGTCCAGGGCTCGGTAGTATCCGAGAAAAGTTGCGACTTGCCTCGATCCGAAAGACCGAGCGGGTTGAAGACGAAGCATACTCTCAACGATATACGGCGAGGGAGAGAATTCTCTGGGGCGCCTGTTGGCGAATGTCATAACCAGATCCGGAGATCTTAGTGTCCTCGCGTGGACTGGCGACTCTGGCCCGTTCAACAGTTGTCTACCCGCACACGTATCCGTGTATAATGGATCGGTATCACACCTCCCCGCTCACCTCTCGGACACGGGGATGGATATGATCCTCACTGCTTCCCATGAATTTCCTTTCGACCTCGATGCAGCACTCCGGCTGTACGACCGCCTCTGTGACCTCCCATCCCCACGATTCGCAGAGAGCCGGATGATTCTTGTATGCATCATGGCCCAACTCCCGCGATTGTCCTTGTATCAAACATCTGGTCAACTTCGTTTCTATCGCACAAATATCAAATCGTTTGGAAGGGTCGAAATCAAGACGAAAGCCGACCTCAGTCGTGGCACGCTATATCTCGTTCATCCTTGGCTGAGAAGCCTTTTGGAGCACAAGGACGTGCACGGTAGGGCGTTCGAGGACAGAATTCATGAAGAGGAAGTGATCGATGACGAAACAACGGACCACAGCACTACTGTCGATGAAGGGGGAGGGATCGACGACGCAGCATCCGATGCGTCATCGACTATCTCTGACGCTCAATCGCTACCGCATTCTCCTGTTCTGTCATCCCCAATAGACCGGGGGACACAGGCACGCCGGCTCGTTGCCCGCCTGAGACAGCCGTTTGGGGCACTGTTGTTCAAACTGAGGGTGCTGGATCAAGGCACGGTGGTGTACGAGCGGGTTGCAGCGGAAAACGTGATCAACGTGCAGTTCCGGGAGGACTTTGGGCCGGCTCAGGTATTGGCGAGGATACGCACGGTGGACGTGTTGTAATAATGTGGTTGTGCATATTGATCGGTCTATGGTATGTTCCTCCGACGCCCGACGGCCCGATCTCTCCGGGCGATGGTGTATATCTGACTTCATTCCTGTAGATCAGTTTTAGCACCGTGACGATGCACTGCCTAGTACAGGCTGCGCATATCAAGGACGACCACGTTGGGAGCGTTTGCAGTGGCGGCGACGCCTAAGGCCTTGGGGCATGTGCTGACCGCGTTCATCCATGGCTCTGATTTGCAGGTAGACATAGCGCATCTGCACAGAGCGGCGACCAGCTGTTGGGGGACAACTGCGACAACGACAAGACACGTTCAGCGTCCAGCTCCAGCGATGGATGGAGACATCCGACGTGACTGTGGGGACGATTTGCAAGAACACGTTGGCAAAGACGGGTAAGGGGGGTCATGACAGTGTTGAACACGTGTGCCCCGAGTCCCCGTGATATGGTACACCCGAACCCTTGAATCAAAAAGAGTGCTACGCGCATACATCGCTTGCGTTCCCGTAAGCGCCGCGCCAGCGCTTCGTGTGGTAAATGGCGCGACCACTACTTTATGGATGCATCTTCGCGCCAAAGATTAGCATCACCCCTCTGGCATCTCACCAATGAGCATCCGGAGCCTGTCCCTGTTTGCACTGGTATGCATTAGTGAGAGGAATACCTGACTCACCAGGTAGAGCTTGACTGCTTATAGCGCTGGTGACGGTATGAGGACAAGAGTCTATTCGAACTCAGATGGCTGAGTTCTAATCTATATACTACACTGCCTTTATTACATAAGCTACTGTATATAGTACATTAGGTGTGCAATACATAGTATGCACTACTGTTGAGTGCTAGTATTACACCGCACATTCAACACCGGTCGTGTCAAAGTTTTCAACTCAGCCCTGTCAACCTTTGTCACTCCGAGCAATCCAAGTGGCATCAGCAGCATGTGGCGTGAAACCATTCATGCAATTCAATCTTGGCATCGGGGACCTCCACGATATGACTGCGTCTATGTCAGCACGGACAATACAAGAAATGGGATGCTTGGCATGAACATCACTCGTGTTTACTGCTTCTTTTCATTTGCTTACACCAGTGGGGACATTTTCCAGTGTGCATTAGTTCACTGGTTTGATCGTGTTATGGACGAACCTGACAAACTGACAGGAATGTGGATGATGAGACCATCGTTCCTTGAAGATGGTTCACACAACCTTGCAGTTATTCATGTCAACAGTATCATTCGTGTGGCCCACATGCTCCCCATTTTTGGTGACGAGCAAGTACCAGATTTCATCAAATTTCATAATTCCTTGGATTCTTACCGAGGATTCTATGTTAACCGGTTTGCTGATCATCATGCATTTGAGCTTGCCTCATAGCTCTTTTCTAGTGTATTTGTACAGTACATATTCATATTTTCATGAGCCGAAAAGACAAATTAGATGGACTGTAGAAAAACTCAAGGGACGCTTGTCATCTGATCGGCTTGACAAAATTTCTGTGACGTTGGACGCTGTCATAAGATCAATAAGCTTAAATTAGACATGAATTAGACAGAATTAGACGTCGCCCAATTTACTGATGACTACTATCCTCTCCAGTTACTTCAGCAGTCAGTAACTTTGGCGTCACACAAATGGTCACGGCTGGTCATGACTGGTCACGTCACCCAAAATCAAACTCAGCCAAGTAGTACAGTGGGATTGGTGGGAAAGGTCAATGGTATCAGCACTTGGTTTATTGGCAAAGTAGTAATTAAGCAAGATGGCTATGGTTCTCGGGATGTAATGATGAAAAATACTAGGATCTACATTGTACTGGGGTTCTCTATCCAGATTAGAAGATGATGCAACTTGGGATGTATCGAGGCTGTGAGTTAAGAAATGACTGTATGTACTGTATGTGTCGTGCAGCGAGAAACGATCGTATGTCGTATGTGTCATATGGCAAAAAATGACTGTATGTATCATATATGTCAGTGTTGAGTTTCTAGTATCTTGATAGATCTAGAACTCTTATCTTATCTGAAATGATCTAAGTGTTTCATCACGTGTTTCAGATTATATTCACTTACAATATCTTCTCATGGAGATAAGCTCCTTTTATGCCATTGGCTATAGATAAGGACACTGTCATGTGATGTTCCATCACATTCTACGATATCCTATCATTTCACCTTTCTTAGGAAAGAGACGTACATATGTACAAATAAAGCTTGTACTATATAAGACTGGCCTTACAGCCTGGCAATACAAGCGGACATCTCTGTTCTCTTACCCCACCTCAGAACTACAAGTTCAAGTGATTGATTCTCAACACTTTGACTTTATCTCTTCATTATCAAACCAAGAACTCTTGTATCGTTCTATCAGTGAGTATCTCCCACTAGACTGGTGACCAGCCCATAGTACGACGAACTTGATTTGGAAATCGCCACGATCCTGTGGATGAGGCAGTCCGTCGATAGACGGACTGGTAAATTTGGTCGGGGCGTAAGGGGGGCGAGCGGATCCGCCAGATAACGTGACTGCCATGTCTTTTTTTGGACCTTTCGGCTTGGCTTGATCATGCGACCTGGGAATGATAACTAGTTATCTCCAAGAATAAGCCTACATCTGAGTCTCGACGTGCCCTTCGCCTTCTGTCAATAATCATGGACTCGGACAACGAGAATATCGACACTACTGCATGATGCAGCCGCAATGAACGACTTTGACAAGCATTGAAGATCCTCCGTGATGCCCGAATCTTGCTCCTCAACTTCATCCTAGACATCCTGGACACGCAGAAGGCCAAGTTCCCGACATATCGCAATTCATTCCTCACCAATCCATCTGGAAAGTTAGTAAAGATGCTCGACTGCATTCTCGACGACAAGGCGAGCCGTGCTGTTTTGTTTGCCTGGATGGAGCTGCATGCAATTCAGCTTGTCTCGGACAAGGTTGCGAAGGAAATGGATGATATCAAGGTCGTGCTTGAGTGGAAAACCAGTGACATTACCCCCGATCGCCTCTTGACGTGGGACATCGACTCGTTTATTGGTCCACTGGTCGAGAAGAGTGCCCCAGTCCTTGGTCATCTTCTCAAGGTTGCTGCGCAGACGAAGTGCGCGAAGGACAACAATAAAGTCAAGTTGTCCGCTATTGTATGCTTGAATATGTTGTGAATATTTGCAATACATTGATTTTGCAAAGGCATTCCATGTCATCGTGACACAGCTAGCAAAGCAACGATCACAGCGAAGCCTGTACTTTGCTGCACCATTCACACTGTTTCTTTGGACGAACGGAGCCTTGCATCAAACAATTGAGGCCCTGCACTCGTGTGGTCTTGCTGTATCATTTTCAACACTCACGAAGTTGTTGGATCAGCTTGCATCACAATGCCTTGAACGAGCTCGTCAGATTTCTCATAGCCTCCATGTCTGCTGTTGGGATAACATCAACATCAAGACATCGATCTTCGTTGAGCAACGTGATTCAGCACCAGCAAAAGTTCAGTCTGGGACCTTTGTGATCCTTTATGAAGTCCGTAATGCAGTTCCTGCCAACATGCAACTTTCGCAGATGCCGGCGCAAGCCCAGCGAGCATCCAACCTGACCTTCAATGCTGATGTTCGACCAACAATCGAGCAATGCAGATCACTCCTCAACCAACTCAGCATTCATGTCATTGATATCTTACATGAATGCTGCCCTTTGTTTCACTCATATGAGCCTTTGGAAGGCCCCGTTCTCAAGCATTCCGAGCGCCGGAAGATGCTGGAGGGCCACCGAACGAATCAGTTTCCATTATGCACCTCGACGATCGATGAGAGCTCTATTGCTGAGAATATTGCGGTTGTCAATGACATCTACATGAATCAACTCAAGATGACGCACCAGGAGCTGTCAGATCAGGCCGTCCCGAGTATAAACGACCAATCTACAAATGCACATATTCAAGGAGCCAAAGCCTTGAGCATGAAGGACATTAATCCTTTCACACGACTCCAGTTCCTTCAGCTCGGTTTCGGCCTCTTTCATCTCTGTATGAACCTGATCTGGGCGCTTCTACATGTTCATCGTGGTTCGATACATCAAGTAGGCAGCCTGTCATACTTCTTTGCTGTCCTTGATCGAACTCGACTTGGAGGGGAGCATCCTGACTACCACACACTGCTGTCGACACTGCTTCAGATCCTTTGTGGCATTATCCTGAATGCCTGGAGAGTTGAATGTGGTCACTCGTCGCTGGCGGCCTTTGCTTCATCATGCCCTTCTGCGGAGGAGTTACTTTGGGTTGCTAACAAAATTGTTCAGAATCATGCCTCTCCTCCCCATCAGTTACCGAGATCTAAGTGCAAGAAAACCACCACCACCCCCTCGGAGCCATCGGATGCAACTGATGAGGCGAATCGAAACCTCCGTCTTTTGACCCGTGACTTGCTCTACGTTCTAGAACTGACAGATGCCATTTCTACTGGAGACTTTGGCAGGGTCAAGGACATTCTTGGTATTCTTGCCATGATGTTTCGTGGTGCAGGTTCAAATAACTACTCATCGGAAATCCTACATTGGATATACAATGTCAAGAATATATGGACTCCAAAATTTGTGTGAGTTGAATCTACAATACTTCATGCTAGCTGAACCATCATAAATAGTGATATAATGCGTGACAACATGCTCGTCAACATGAGTGGTCGTGAAGGTCACTGGATGCCAGTTGACCTGAACATTGAGCATCTGATCAAATTCCTCAAGGTTTGTAATCTGTTGATCTCGTGATTCTCATCTATAAATCACTACATGGATCCTATTATATCACAGTCATTTTATGCAGCGAAATGGATCTATGCATCATGGGATCGACTGGGTGATATCTCGGCCTCTGTTGATCTTCTTCAGTGTATTTGCAAATGGGTTGGTCAAGCACTCAAGATCAGCTATCATGGAACCACCCATATCATGCCAGATCTTTCCACAGCAATCAACAAGATCGCCTACAAGATCTATGACCTCGAGTTGTACACATCTCGACCTGACAGATCCGAAAATGTGGCTGTGAAGCCTGTTGTTGATGTACTAGCACTCGGTGAACAGAAACTGAAGTCTTCAACACTTGCAACATTCAATAAGAAGGTTCGTAGAATGATGGTAGGGGAAGTGTTTGATCTAGAGGATGACGAGCTTCCAACTCCACCACATGACTTCTCAGACGAGTCTGAAAACATGGATTAGCAGTTGCATGTAGTTTTAGACATCGTTTACAAAGTTCTCGGGAGTCTGTACAGGCAAAAATGTAACTTCTCCAAGTCCCTTGGCTCTCTTTGATGGGCGTGGATTCTGTGAGGCTGACTGCTGAGGGCGACGAGAAGGAGTCAGCATAGCCTTTTGCTCGAACTGAGAGACAATGTCGAAAATCTCGCCTCCATATTCTTCCTGCCATTCATTGGTTTCACCAATGAGACGAGTGAGGTCTTCTACTGATTGCAGCTTTGTAGGGTGTGTCTTGCTGACAAGCTCTTTGCTGTCATCATCCAAGAACCAGCCACTTGGAAAGAAGGGCATCTTGAGATACATGTTTTGCTGCCATGTCGTAAGCTGATTGAATAATGCCTATCAATCGATGAATGGGCGAAGTTGATTCCGTGTTCGTTTTCCAGCTTTTGACTCGGTCGTGGTGCTGGGATTTCCTCCGGTAGTCAACAGTTTGCCATGAAAAAAGATAGCAAGGTCAAAACATGACTCCGAGTTGCCATGACGATCACAGCACCATGGAGTGGTAAAATCTAGGGCTATGGTTTATTGTGAGTAGTTAATTCTACTCATCCAAACTAAATTGACCATGGGATGAATCGTCGCCAAGATATGTTGCAAAGGACTCCCAAAGACAAGTTGACGACTGAACAAACTCAAGGGATGCAACACTTGTGCGATCTTGCTTTGACGAGTTCTTCTTCACTGTGCCAGCAAACGGTTTGTCAGGATCACCTGTATAGCTGCTATCAAGTCTGAGTTCGAAGGCCCAAGACTCGACCATGGCAAGGAACAGTCCACAGGAGTTTGGATCACGAGCTGCTCGCCCTGCTCGCTGTGCCATCTCTGCCATGTTCTTACATATGCCATATTGAACAACGACTTGAATACCACGTATATCGAGGCCCTAAGATGTTTTTAGCTTTAGTTAATTCCATATATGTCTTACCGTTGCTGCCCCTGCTGTCGCATGAAGGATCCGACAAACTCCATCTGGTTCTGAGAAGTCTTTGAACGTTTGTTGAAGATATTCGATGGACATGTCAGAATGGTAGTATTTGACCAGTCCACGATTTCGAAGACATTGCGGGAGGCTTGACTCGATCATCAGGGAAATTTTAATGAAATGATAATCCATTATAATGCTTCGAGGGGGGTTGATAAAGGATTATAATGGTATATCTGGAATTATCAGTCCTATCTGAGGATTATCTTGGATTATCACTCCCCTTCAAATTTTCCTGATGATGAACTCAGCAGCTTCGGTTGCATCTTGCTTTGAGTCGTGAAAAACGAGAGTTTTTGGAAGCAACATTGGTGGATGAAAAGTTGGGGGGATCAAAAAATGAAGATTCTCAAAGTTGTGAAGGCTTCCCACTATCGGATGGGTAGCATACATTATATTATGCCGGTTTGTTGACAGGCGAAGCCTTAAGGATGAAGGTGAGAGACCGAGATGCTGCATCACCGTGGCGAGAATGTGATCTGGCAGTGTAGCTGATAGAACTTGGACCGGTGTCCCTTTTGGAAGGAGGACACGGAGTGACCCAAGTTTGCCATATTCTGGCCGGAACGCATCCTCGCCATAATGATGTACTCCCGCAGTGTGAATATTATGTGCTTCGTTGACATGAACGCAGCCAATCTTCCGAACAAAGTGACGATTTTCACGCAGAAGCTTTGCAAGGCGGGGGAGATGGCCATTCCATAACCCTAGTTGCTCAGGAGAAACAATAAGGTGACAAAAAACCCCGTCGCGAATGCTCTTCGAGCCAGTCAACTCATGTGGCACGTTGCTTTCACAGAAGCATCAGACTCGACTTATCTTCCAGGTGTTCTCATCGTCCGGAGTGTCTTCGTTGATTGCAATTGTCTTGATCCCAAACCGCTCACTCTCGAGCACCTAACTCACAACGATGCTCGTCCTGTGTGATATATATCATTGATCTCATCTTACCTGAGTCATCTGCAACCGTTTGAGTGGAGATACTGTCACCAAAATCGTCCCGGGACGCAGGAGAACGGGTAATAGCAGGCAGAGTGTTTTCCCGCAGCCAGTCCCTGCAATGATAATGCTGTCGTGTCGGTGGAGCATCGCCAGTGAAGCTTCGAGCTGAAAGACACGTGGAACAACACGTCCTTCAGTGAGCAGGCACACGATCAGGCATGCACGAAGTCCGTCAAGCTTATCTTCATCATTCAAAGTTGCCAGGTATTCTTGGGGAAGTCGATCAGCAATGAGTGAAGCAGCCATTTGCATTAAGGTGTCCAACGAAGCATGTCGAACCCCCTCGATAAGCGTTTGGATGACCTCGTGCTGGTCCATGTTGCCTGTTGGTGCAGGAATGTCACTGATGTGGCAATGTGCCTGATTACTTAATTCCCGTTGATGAAAAATAAATACTCTTGTTTGGAAAACACAGATTATCCTATTGGACAAAAGTCACGTTATCTGGCGGATCTGCTCGCCCCCCTTATGCTCCGACCAAATTTATCAGTCTGTCTATCAACGGACTGCCTCATCCACAGGATCGCGGTGATTTCCAAATCGAGTTCGTCATACTACGGGCTGGTCACCAGTCTACACCACCACCACTTGAGACACTCGCCCAAAGCGCTTCATTCCTCAACTCGTTCACATCAACAACACTAGATTAATTTTGATGTTAAGCCCGTGCATGTTCTTTAGTATACTAGAACTTGTATAGTATACTAACAGGCAAACTGTAATGTAATAATGTACCCAAAATTGTGTGTTCGAGCTCTCATTTGGTAATGTATTGATTTCACTCATTCTTTTGTGGAACAAGAGACACTTGTGGATCTGAGGAACATCTCATTTATATCTCTAGTATTATCAGTGTACCTACTAGTCTGCCACAGTGATGCCGGGGAGTGATGTTCGAAGTACACTTATCTAGCCCTAATCTAAAGAGATAATTCCCGATATAGAAGTTATGATATGGAGAGCACCGGATGGGTCATTAAGCGACGCCGAGTGGAGCAATGAGCAGACTCGGCAGAATGGAGAAAATTGTATTATTCGGTATGGGTGCTCGAGCAAAATCAATCCAGAGAAAGCAACACGAAGGATCAAAGTCTGAGGGTGAGAGCGTGGAAGGTGGATAACGCAATGATGACGGCAAGATAGCGATAGCATCTTGATTGACCCGATTTGGCGTGACTCAAGTGCCAGTTGTGCCACGATAAAGTCTAGATATTGCGTGCTCTACCGTTCTACGACGACGCATATGATCCTCACAAAAAAATTCACGGCTACTGAGAAACATATCTACAACATATCTGTCAACTCCGATCCTAATAAAATAGTGTTGTGTTCTAATGAGAGACTAATGAATTTTCGTGTCTCAAGTGATGGTGGAATACTGTACTAAGTAATGTTATCTATCGTAGCCACCTTTATAACGTGGCCCATGGTTGCGTTTCGACCCGGCTTGACCCGGTTTGTCTCCATTCCATCGATCTTGGCCCCTTCCCCAATCGGATTTCCGCGAGCGTGCATACCTACCATCCTGGTCTCTTTGATCGGTTGCGGCCCCTCGAATGCGGAGCGAGTTCTCGGACTGGCGTGATGACTCACGTCGCTCGCGGCCATGTTCGCCTTTTCCTCGATCCCTTCCTTCGTGAGCATCGCTGAGCCGCGCGAGCAAGCTGGGTCCATGGGCACCGGTCGCCAACGAAGACGGTGGAGTGGAACGGTCATAGCTTCCATCTTTGATTAACTTGAACTTCAGCGTCTTTCCACGTGGTCCAGACGATGATGCCTGCTGGTCCATTCCCCTCTTCTTCATATTTCTGGTCTCGTTAAACCAGTCCTCCGCTTCATCCTCTTGCTCCCTGAACCTCTTCTCTAGTTTTTCCTTGTCCTTGTTTTTCCCTCGCCTGCCCACGTCTACGGGAGGAGCAGTTGCACCCCAGTCCTCCGGCGGCTGTGGCCAGTGGTCTCTACTCTCTCGCTCCCTCGGCCCACGTTTTATAGAAACCGGTTCGGCAGAAGGATCGTAGAACGGTCCAGACGTGATGTTGTGTGAACTAAACGCAGAACTTTCCGTAGGAAAGGTTGCTGGATATGGCAGTTCATCGCAATCCTAATGTTCCCTGACGTTCAGAATGACGAGCATCCTTGAGGATTATACTCACGTCTCCTAGATGACCAGTGTTTGCGCAATTATAACACCATACCTCGCTGTCAATATATCCTTCACCTCCTTCACCGATCGCAAGTTGTTGCTTTTCTTCCCGACTTTGCATGATTAGGACGCGTTCTTCGTCATTGACATACTGGTATATGCGCCAGAGAGTAGGACATTCCTGGTGTGATATGATTGAGTCAAAACATATTTGTCTGCGTGCTTGAATCGAGTCACACACGTTTGTCTTGTGTTCCGTGGATCCACAGCGATCGCAGTCACCATGAAAATCAGATGACCCCACGTAAGCCGAGAAACGGTTGGGACACGTCTACAACCAGTCATGAAGGGACAACACAACACGCACGCAGTATTTCGTACTTTATTGATGTGGCCCTTCATGCCACAGGTGTAGCACGTCTTGCTAATCGGACAGCTCCGTGTAGAATGTTCGTTACGAGCGCCACAGGTCAGGCACTGAAGAGCCTTGTGAACAGTGGTGCGCTCCAAAGCTTCTCGCACTTACTATTTGGATGGGACACTCATACGTCTTATGGTCGCCTTCCGCTCCACAATTCTTGCATTTGAATATCGACGGCCTCGATTGACTAGCCTCTTCTTCGACTTCAAAGTAGCGGACCAACCCAGGGGCCTTGATACGTTTTAAAATGCATAAAATACAATAAATGCAACGGGACGGACCTTACGATCTTCGTAGTCGAGGTACTCTATATATTCCTCGTCGTCGGAGCTCAGTTTTGGGATCACGTCTACGGGAATAGGTTCGTCGTCGTGAAAGATTACAACATGAGACGGTAATAGTAATTTATTGCCGCTTCCGTTGGATCCTGTGGGTTCCGGAGTGGATGGAGTATCTTCCACGGGTATGGGAGCGGCAGCGGCGTCGAAGAAGAAAAGACCTGGTTCATCGATGGTCGGTGAAGAATCCGACTGTTTATGTTGAGGTGTGGTGGACGAATCATTGAGGAGGCGTTTGATTCCGATTTCCATTGAAGGCAGAGCAGAACTGCCGATACTGCTGTCACTGGTGGCTTTCTCCCTTTTTCTCTTCTGCTTCTCGTTTTCTTGTGTTCGGTTGGGACGACCAGGACAGATATTCTCCTGGTCAGATAATATTTCAATGATTTCGGGCCGGGGTGACACGGTAAGGTCGATAATTTCAGTCATCTGGCGAGGGAGATGATGTGAAATTTCAAGTTGGTAAGCGCTCCCAAGTCGCGCCACGCTGCATTCTCCCAAACTCGCCATCTGGCCTCATCCGTCTGTGTCCAATCGCAGTAACACAATAACAATAGTGATTCGTCGAGGGATTTGCGTTGTACAACAATCCGAAGGACTGCAAGCTTCTACATACACGAGACAGACGGAAATTCAAAAAGCGTGTGATGATATAGTAAATCTCTTGAAAGTATATCTGAGCAGGGATTTCAGCCAAGTCCGTGCTTGGAAACCTGTCAACGCACCCGAGAAAGGCAAGATCTTTCTGTGCCCCGTCAGTGCTTGTGGCAGTTGCTTCCGCAGGGCTTTGATCAATCTCGTCAGTGGGAAAGTAAGAGGTGTCCGTTATCGAGCGTAGGTTAGGTACGAATGGCGCGTCAATGCGGCGAATGGAGTTCCAATCAACGCCATAGAAAAATGGGTGGCTTTTGATTTGATCTGCGTTCAATCGGCGGTCCGGGGAGGTCATGAGTCTAACAGTGTCAATAGACTATCCAGAAGTGGGGTCGGCATTACTCACCTACGGACCAAGTCCTCGGCTTCACGACTCAAGTGTACATCATCCGGGAAGGCCAAGTAATGTTGCCATTGCATGATTTTTTGATATGTTTCGTGCGTTGATTCCGAGCAGAACGGCGGATATCCAACCAGGCACTCGAACATGATTGCTCCAAGTGACCACCAATCGCACTCGTTCCCATATCCCTTTTGCTGAAATATTTCTGGTGCAATGTAGTCTGGTGTACCAACAGTGGAATATGCCTGTAAACTGTATTACAATCGATGCTAGAGGAATGCCAATGACGACAAACGAGCTTTCGCCGGTTCGCTTTCCAGGTCGCAATTTGGTCCTTGCTGGACATAGTCAAATGAATGGCATTAACCATGACACTGTTCCGGGCCGCAGCGGCGGGCGACTGAGCATTGTTCGCTGAATCCAATAGCCTCTGATAGTAACTGGAGTCGTGCTGCTTGTGGAACCCCGTTGAAAGGCCGAAATCGGAGAGTTTGACGTGACCATCCTTGTCTATCAATATATTGTCCGGTTTTATGTCTCTGCAGTAAGCCGTTCAAAATGAATGAAGTTAAACAAGTAAAGGTTCCCTGCCTATGAATAAATCCTAATTTATGGACAGCCTCGATGGCGAGGGCGCACTCCGCTATATAGAAACGTGTGACATCCTCTGAAAAGGTGTCATACTTGATGAGCATGGTCATGAGGTCTCCGCCTGGAAGAAACTCCATGATCAAATACAGTGTCTGGGCATCCTGGAAAGAATAAAAAAGTTGCACAACCCAAGGTGAATTAGATTCTGCGAGGACGTCACGCTCGGCGCGGACATGAGCCAGCTGTATTGGGGCAGAAGAGTCAGACCACGACTGACCACTAATTAAAAAAGTGGACGCGCCTGGTCTTTCTTCAGCATCTCCTCTTTCTTGAGGGTCTTCATGGCGTAGATCTTGCCGGTATCGAGCTTCTGAACGAGACGAACCTATATAACACAGAATCAATATGAGATGACAGATGATAGCATGCAAAACTGGTACTGACTTCACCAAAAGCGCCTTTTCCGATCACTTTGACCGTCCTGAAATCATCCAGACCTAAACGTGTGCGTCGGAGGCGAAGGAATGTTGATTCTTTCTTTCCAAGCTGTTGTAGATGGCGGATCTTCCTCTCGTCCGACATCATGACGTCTGCCTGAAGCTTTCTCTCCAGTTCTACACGCCTTGAGAGTCTGATGTCAACACATCGCTGAGTCTGAGTACGTTGCGTGTGTACCTAGCGTTTCGTTCAATTGCAGCATCTACAGCAACTTTGTAAAAGTGCTCGAGCTTCAACTGCGCAGCCTTGGCTCGGGGGATGGCATCGTTGGAGAAACCAGTAGAGCTGCGCTCGAAGTACACATAATCAGCTGGTTTGTCTGAGCTAGGCGCAGTCGATGTTGATGACCGCGTGCTAGTGCTTGAGCGCTGCATAGCACGATTCGAGGGTGATAAGCGCTGTCTAGGTGATTGAAGGTATGTAGTTGGCTATGAGGTGCTAAAGTCTCATATGTATGTCGATCTGTCGCGATGGGAACCCAGCGGGAAAACTCCCGAATAAGGTAAAGTAACCCCTGAGCTTGAACTCGAGCTCAAGTTCATGATCACACATATGAGTTGGATGCGGAGCAACGAATATGTTACGAACGCTCGGGTAGAACAAAGCAAGTGCGAATAGAAGAACCGACGTGGTTATGAAAACGAGGGTTCTCGTGAATTAATCTTTACGTGTAAATGGAGCGGTTGGGTTGGGAATTAATGCCACACTGAGGGAGCTCATACGTGTTCCGTTGCGGGGTGTCTACACGCCCTCGAACTTCGATACGACCTCGGACACTTTGGACCCATCCTTGAGCGGCACCTCATCGCCGGGGCCGGTCTCCGAGGCACACCGAGAGCAAGGACAGGCAAATGCCCATCCTCGAGCTAGTTCCATCCGCCTTCGCCGACGGCATTCTTGTGCGCTCTCGTTATCATGTCGGGAGACGTCGACGTACGCAACGGTGACCTGGTCTCCTGCCTTGAGAGCACGTGTGGCAACGAGGTGCAGTTCCGAGGTGCCGTCGAAGAAGGGTCGAGCGGATGGGTCGCACGAGAGGGTAAGCTGTACACGGTCAGTGCGTGAACATCACTTGAGTAACCCATAAGATGTGTAGAATACTTACGTAGGACGATAACAAATAAAACCCAGCTCCGACCTGCTTCTGTGTACCGTACGGCGTCCTTGTCTTTTCTACATCTTCGGGCCTCGCCGTTGGTTCTGGCTATAAGTGTCATAAACATAGTGAGCGCGTGTTCATGATATTCAGTGTTTGCACGTCTACCTTATCATCCCTTCCAGCCCCAAAGCAAACACCGAACGCGTTGTACGCCATCATGCCACGAAAAAGCGAGAGCCGCTCCTCAGTCGCGAGGTGCTCCAGTCCAGGAATAGCAAGCTGCAATACAGTTTTGAACAACTCGCCACCCTCATCAAAGGCATTCACGTCAAGATATCGCAGTCGTTCAAGGTGGTCATTGAGTGTATAATCCCCGCCATCCGTCCACGCCATATCGGGGCTGACCATGGGCGAGCCTCCCACAGAGGTCACCATTTGGGCCGTCTCAATGGAGACTTGGCGTGCAATGACGCGCGCCATCAGCTCGGGAGCAGATTTGCCGCTCTTTTGCAAATATTCTGCGAACGCGGCTTGCGCGCGGTCTCTCTCATCATTGGAAGACTCAGTAGATTCTGGAAGTAGTTGTCTGGGAAGGGGAGGTTCAAGGGTGAAAAGTATGCCTTGCGAGTAGGTCATGGCCTTGATATGGCAATCCTTTGAGCAATAAACAGAGTTGACACGGTCGGAATCGGGACGGATGACGGTTTCCCCCTCAATCGAACGCAAGCAGTGGCTACAGTGAGTACCTTTTCCTTGAAGATCCGTGTCGAGGGCAGTAGCGATGGCTTCCTCCTTTCGTTTTTACGAAATACGTCAAGATCAAGCGTTGGTGGGAAGGGACTAATGCTAACCTTGTAGATAACATCACCCGGTTCAAGATCCTTGGTGCAAACCACAACTCTCTTGCGCGTGGGGGCACTGCTGGACTGGCCACCAGTCACCTGAGGTACTTCGACACTCTGAATAGCGACATTCATCTTTTTCTGGGGGAAATGGTTGTAGTAACCTATCCTTGTCATTCAGCTCAGGTGCCTTTTTCTCAATTAATAAGGCATACCTTCAGCTCGGGTCTTCACCTGCGGACGGTCGTTTCAAGCAGTGAGCAATGGTTCAAGCGCATCCGGCATCAAAAAGACAGGAAAAAAGCATTCATATCAGATCATTGCATCGACAGCAGATAGAAGGGTAAGGGAGGATTATGGGTCAAGGGATACATGGCGACTACACACAGCATACAGCATTGTAGTCATGGTGCAGGGGTCCGGGGGCCTGCATCTGTGACCTTGTCCCACTCCTGTGAGGACGCTTCCGAAGGTGGGCCCGAGGGACTCAACTCGTCATCTTCGTCAGGAATGGAAACCGGCCCCTTCCCCTCAGACGGAGGAGATGAACTCACGTCCAAATTGACGAGTTGCATTACAAGCTGTGGGAATGGTCAGCGACAAAGCAGCAGAGGACCCAGTAACAACGAACCTGGAATACAGGGGGCGAAAGGCTCTTTTCGTAGACCATGATCAACTCAAGTGGCGAGGGATATACCCGAATCGCGCGGTAGAAACACAATGCAGCAGGCATGTAGAAAGCAGGCCCTGGGACACGTAAGTGATCATTAATAGATGGAGGTGGTTTAACCCTGCGCACCTTTCATACTCATCGTCTCTCCCATGTTAACCTGTGTCATAAAGTACTGGTGCCTCTCGTCATGGTCAGTAGGAACTTGTTCGTTCCGAATTTTCTCGAGGGCGCTTATGAGCTCATCCGGATCGACACCGCCAGTGGTTGCTGATGCTTCCGAAGGAGTCTGACTCTTTTCGGCGCGCTTTTTTTCCTTGCCTGGATGAAACCTGAGTCTTGAACCTGCCGCAGAGAAAGACGAAACATACGAAGCCGTCTGCGAAAGGTCGTGTCCGTTCTCCGCTTATAATCAAAGTACACGGCGTATGCAACGAGACTGCCAACAGCAATGCCTGCGACAGTAAGCATCGTCGTCGACCTGGTCATCTTGGAGCGGGTGTGGTCGAGAGAGAACAGAAACCGCGCGAACGTCACCGAGTAAAAAAAGAAAATAATAACAGTAATTACGTAATTGAAGGATAAGTTCATGAGCGAGTCCCTACGGCAGCCTGCGATTGGAGTGTCGGTCAGATACATCAAGGGTGGCGCGTGAAGATGGAATAGGACGCGACCTTGCTGGAGACGAGCGCACCGAGGAAGCTAGTATTCTCGTGGCGGACGTAACCGGGGAGAGTGGGATGTTCTCACGGCTGGTCTCGTTCGGCGTGAAAGGACGACACGACTTTGGACCAGAACTGCCTCATAAGCAGCTCGCGCAGATTCTGTAGGTGGGATCTGGCGGCCAAAAATTGCAGTGACAACGTCGTCCGGCTTGTCATGAGCGGCGTGGACACTGCGTCACCGTCCTCTCTCACGTCCCGCCACGACACGGACACCGACATCCTTGACCATGACCTCTTATCACCCTCCCACCACGCCGCCTTGTCTACAAACGACCATCAGGTGGCCCTCCAGCTCGACCTCGCCTGTCTCGCGCAGTCTGACGCCGCACTGGGTGACGCCGCTGCTCATATGGCACTCCAACACTCTCGTGACCACATCTTTGACGACATCGACCACGTTGGTGACCATGTCAAGGATAACCACGTCACAATGGTCGAGGCAGTCGACCCAGCCGTCACTCAGCAGGACTCCCAGGACCAGTCGCCCGAGTCTTCATTAGAACTAAAACGTGTCAAGGTGAGCTTCTTATCCTTCATATCTCGTTCGTGGCATTAGCCCGTGCCGGCCTCCCCTCTGCCATCATATCCGTAACGGCAGAGTCACTTTTCCTACAACGTGTTTAATTCTTCTAGAAAAAAAACCTTCTTTCTCCTCTGCGTTCCTCCTGTTCATTCGCTATTCGCATGGCCTCATCAAGCGCCCACTCTGACCGATGTTTGTCACCTTCGAAGGTCTACGAACTCATTGGCTCTCGATGGGTTGATCAAGGCACCGCGTATTGCGCTGGACAGCTTGACGACGCCAACCAAGCGTATCTTGTTGCGCGTTCGGAGATGGACTTCAATAAAATCATACTTTCAACTGCTATTCGTTCCAATGATGTATACCAACGGCAACAAGGTATGCATACCTCTACGAGATTCTGTAATTCGTGTTTTCTGGTACTCATGTAACCCGCAGAGAGCTTGATAGTTTGGACCGAACCTAACGGAGCCGACTATGCCTTGAGCTTCCAGGATGCGGAAGGATGTGCGGAGGTATGGAACTTCATCATAGAGGTCCAACGTCATTTGAATTCTGGAGGTCAGCACCGTTTCGCCCTTAGCCCACCCCTCGCCCCGTTTCTTTTGTCTTCATGAGCAGTGCGTGTCTCATCTGAATACCACCCAGAAGACCAGGGCATTGGTTCGTCGTCTCCAGGCGGCGAACACTCTGCAACCACTGTCAATATCATTCGCACCGGACATCTTCCTACTCCTCAGCTCGGCAATATACAAGATATTGAGGGCGCGATCAAGACCCTTTCGAGGGGTCAAGCTGTCAAGGAAAAGATATGTGAGTACATACAGCGCGAGGTGAGCCACGTTCTATTGTTCCATGTATCCATTGCTTCAATACCGCCATATTTCCGGAAACGACAGCACTACATCAAGGCTCTTATTGATGTACTGAATATGGCAGAAGACCTCGAGAGCCTGGACAACCTCCATGCCCTGTGTAGCCTTATGCAAACCATTTGTATGCGCGAGGATCACTTCTTGTTTGTATCGCTAACAGCATTGCAGTGATGATGAATGACCATGGGATTTACGAGCATATTCTTGAGGACGACACCTTCTTTGGAGTGGTTGGGATGCTTGAGTGTATGCTATGCTTTCTTTGTATCTTCCGCAATTTTGACTTAGCGACACAGACGATCCGGAGTTTCCCGCACACAAGGCTAACTATCGTGAATTTTTACACGTCAATACACATTTCCATCAACCTATTCCAATACGAGACGACCTGATCCGCAAGAAGGTCCACCATACCTATCGCCTCCAATTTCTCAAGGATGTCGTACTTGCACGCGCGCTCGACGATTCAACATTCAATGTTTTGAACTCCTGCATCATCTTCAACCAGATTGACATCATCAATCACATTCAAAACGATTCCATCTTCCTGCATGATATAGTCAGGTTGTATGTGAGTGAGGAGGTGCTTGCTGGTCCTAGGACTGGGTCAGAAGAAGTGGAAGCGGAAGCGGGATCGACTGGCCAAGCGAAGAAGCTTCATGAGAAGATCCTGAATGGATATGAAGTGCAGACCACTCCGTTTTCATTTGGCCCTGCAGGCGACCTCAGAGAAAATGATATTGCATTCCGCCGCGAGGTCGTCGCACTCATTCAACAGCTCTGTGCCATGGGCAAGAACGTCCAGCTACCTGCACGACTGGCACTTTTCCGAACACTGGTTGATCGTGGTGTCCTATTCGCTGTTCAATGGGCGTTCTCGTTACCTGAAAAGGAAGAGACGTCGAAGAGTGTGGTCAGCGCAGCAGGCGAGATCATGGCCATCTTGCTCGAGCACGATCTACACGGCGTTCGTGGGCATGTGTGCAAGCAGGCGGCCGCTCTGGAAAGGGAAAAGGCGGTGGGACGGGTGGGAGCTGACAAGGCAGAGACGCTGTTGAGACTGATGTGTCGAGTCATGGTTCAGAGCCGGGACGTGGCAATACAGTGTCAGGTGGGTGACGCGCTGAAAGCTCTGTTGGATGTTTCGCAGAACATTGGCGGTCCAGGTACACCTGTAGGTGCTCCTTTTAGAGATGCCGACTTATTTTTAACGTTTTGACTTAGGCGGCAATCAGCGCAAAGATTTTGGCTCGCCCTAAAGATGATCCAGGAACCGAGAGGTTTCTGGACTATTTCTATAAGAATTGCCTAGAGGTGCTATTCAATCCCTATAGCGATATACCAGACTTCAGGAAGCAGACAGGTGTGCAAATATACCTCAAACACATGATTGCGGAATGATAATGACCACACTAGATCCGGTTTTGAAGCTTTCGCGAGAGAAGACTAATCTTTTCCTATACTTATCCGACTTGCTTTGCAATTTCGCTCAACAACACGCTTTCCGAAGCCATTTCTACATGCTTTCTTCAAATATATCTGCTCGCGTAGCTGCACTGCTACGTGCTCGAGACAAGCATCTTCGGCTAGGTTTGTTGCAACTCTCGAGGGGTCTTCTACGGTCTGACGCATCAACCTTCGGCTGACTATAGCTGCATTCCGATTTTTCCGGATATGCCTCAAAATTAACAACAAGAACTTCCTCGCTCACCTTTTAAAACTGGATGTGTTCAAACCCATCCTGGAACTCACATTACAGGAGTCACTTCGCGATAGCCTACTGAGTGCATCTTGCCAAGAATTATTTGAGCACATTCGACGGGTAAACTTGGCGTTTCACTGTTCCACATCCAACCTCACTCCATATTTATAGGAAAATATCAAAGACCTTATTAATCACTGCATGACGATTCACCGTGACATCATCGATAGGCTTAGCGAAACAACGTTGGGTGGGCCGCGCTTCTCTGCATTCGTGCGTCGCTGGGAAATCAATATCGAACCTCTACCCAAGGAGGAGGCTAAGAATGATCAGTAAGTTTACACACTACTATGAGAAGCAGATTGCTGATCTCTCGTAGAAATCTCGCTGAATCACGTCGCTCGGACCGCAGTATCGACGCCGAAGAAGAGGAATACTTCAATGGTGACGACGACGAAGGTGACGCGGCACCCCCGTTCATCAGCTCAGCGGCGCTCGCAAATCGTGCTGGTTCCCCACTAAACGCGATCAAGCGTAGACGACGTATCCCAGCACCATCTAAACTCCCCCGACCGCAAGGCCTAGTCCTCCCGCGTACGCCTGCCCTGCCTTCACTCCTGGATTACGGCGACGAGGAGGAGGAAATTGGACCCCCTTCTCCGGCAACATCCTCTCCTATTAGTCCATTGAAAACTCTTTCACAGGAAATTTCAACCGCTCCACTCTCCCCTTGCGTGGATGTACCGCCGAGCCCACGGTTAGCACATCGCCAGATCTCTCGACCTTCCTCTATTCCCAGACGACGCACTCACGAAGAGGATGACAATACGCTAGAATCGCTTCTACGCCAAAAAGGTAGCCCTTCCTCACCCCTGCCAAATGTACCATCCGCCAAGTCAACCCCCAAATCCCAATTGCCCCCTATACGGTTATCTGAGAAGCGACGAAGAGAAAACGATGAAGACGAACTACTGGAACGTCTCGCCAGCAAGCCCAAGCGTTTTGATCTTGGTACCCGTAAAAGAGACGAACCGGTTGGTGGTCGAGCTGCAGCGATGAAACCGGGCGATGATCCACCCAAGCGGATGAAGGTGATGTTCCGCCCACTGGGTCCGACTGTTGTGCAATCGACGTCGCCCGCCCCTTCAGATCCTGGTGCGAAAGACGGGGATACAGGATAGATGGAATACTCGTCTTCGACGAGCCTGCCATGGTAGATAGGGTTTTCGCCTTCGTGTATCTACTAGTCTTTATCCGCCTGATAGAACATTTCGATAGTCGTATCATCGGCGCCCCGGTAAACTCTTCCCGACCCTGTTTGAACTTGGGTGGATGTAATCATCGTTCCCCGTCTTCACGAGCGCTGTCGCCGACGCAGATTTACCTACATTGTTTTCGCCGAGGACCTCATGCCACTTATGGGGCCCAACTTTTGCTATCTTCTCTTCAAGTCAATGAGAAAAAGCATATTACTGCCCCAGTGAGGCTCGAACTCACGACCTTCCGATAGTCACTTGTATAACAGTCGGACGCTGTAACCAACTCAGCCATGGGGCAAATAACAATGGCTCTCGTTGTATCACACCTAAGATCTGCTATTCACGGGTAATGGCAGATAGATACATATGCGAACCTTCGTATCTCATCTCCCTGCTTTCTCTTTCACCGAGATATCGCTTTTAACACCATCGTGTCACTTCCATCGTCAACAGCTTCGTGGTCGTCTTTCCTCATTCCGCCGTCATCCCAATCTACACCCTGAAACTTCCTCTTTGGTATGACAGCCCAAAACGCTTTTTCCCAGTCGCGGGTATCAACCCACTGCAAGAGAATCTCAAAGACCTAGTTGTGCGAGCAGCGTCAGAGTAAGCGCAGAAGGATGGAAAAATGAGAAATCGGATGGCATCCACGGTTTAATTATTCTTCGAGTCAGACGCCGCATCTAGAACTGGAAACAAACCTGGTTGACGGTGAGCACTTTGCGCGTGGCAAGTGAGATGTAACGGCCTATTGGAAGGCGCGCATGACGAATTTGTGAGTTGATGGCCTTATTCAAACACAAATTCTATAGGTACCTTCGAGTCAGATGATCATACAGGTTTGTGTGGTCTGACCTTGTAACGATTGTGGTCACAAATTCCACCAATAATATATATGTCTCCTTCGTTGAGCTTGACCAACTCTTCCGAAGAATCGGCGGTCAAATAGACGACATTTTCCCGGTTAGCTCCGCCTAGCAGCGCTGATTTGTCTTGCGTATTTGTTTCTTCGTTATGCGATTGAAGCAGCTCTAAGGGGTCTGTCCACAACTGGTCATAGCCCCCTTCCCACCACTCAGTCTTTGACCACCTCCTGTAGCCGGCATTGTTCGTGGCATCCAACTTTTTCTTGGTTCTGCCGTTCAGCGAGGTGAATAGCAGTAACGAAAATGCGTGCGCGGCATGTCTGTTTGCACTATATGTGTACGCCAATTGAGAAGTGAGAGAATTAATCTCCTATCCGCGGCACAGTCGTCTTTGTGGAAGAGACAAGAGAGTGAGACACCCACCTTATCTGACATCAGCTCATCAAAACCAAGATCGACTACAACTCTTGCATCGAATATTTTCGTCCCGCCAGTGTCTATTCTCCGTCTTTTTCGAGAGCTGTTTTCATCCAACTCGCCCCTTGCAATGGCCTGGGCTCGCTCACGGCGCTTGTGTTTCTTCGCCTCCTTTTCGCGTGCGCGTCGTTCAAGCTTAAGCTCGTGCAGCCTCGCGGCTTTTGCAGCACGCTTTTGTGCCTTCTTGGAGAGGCCCTGAGGGTTCGATGGCTCTGCACCATGATCTAGTTCTGGCTGCTTGCTGACGACGTCGACCAGCGGATGTGTGTCCATCATGAAAGTGGTCCAGGTAAGACACCCGGCGGTCCGGCTTGAGCCGAGAAGTTGGTCTACTGAAGTGTTTTCGCGCCCGCTGACTCGGAAGTAGCCATCGCAATCTGCGGTCTATGCCCCTCTTGCCACGGGCCCTCGTCCCACTCCATTTGCAGTCGCACCAAATTGTTGATCATGGCAACGAGAGTCATTCCTTCTCCCAGAGGTCTCTATGAGGTCGTCAGACCTTCCGTAGCGCACACCGCGACCGTAATCTTCTTGCATGTATGTCTCCTTCCCTACTAGTCCTTCTCACTGTTCCTCATACCCCGCCTTACTAAAAGGGTCTCGGTGATAGTGGCACCGGCTGGCTTGGGATCGTAAAAATAATCAAAGACGAGTTACCCCACATCAAGTGGTTGCTTCCCAATGCTCCGAGCCGCAGCATCACTGCGAACCGTGGTTTCGTGATGCCTGGTTGGTTCGACTTGCCCTCCTGGGATTTAGGGGACAAGCAAGAAGATCATGACGGAATGCTCGACTCTGCCCGCATGATCGACAAGTACATCCAAGATGAAATCAAAGTCGGGATACCTGCTGAACGCATCGTCGTCGGTGGATTCAGCCAGGGTGGTGCCATGTCAATTTTAGCGGGACTCACTGCGCGGGGGGAGGACGGACTGTTTGGAGGAAAATCCGGGTGGAAGCTCGGCGGAGTGGCCGTGCTGAGCGGCTGGATGCCCCTACGAGAGGTGTTTCCAAAAGTTGCGTTAACTCTGTTAATCGAGGAGAAAAACTTCTAACTAGTTTGTCAGATGGCTTCCCCACACCTGGCTACGACGCCAATACTCATGTGTCACGGTACAACCGATACAGTGGTGCCCTACAGTTTGGGCCAGAGTGCAAGTAAAATTCTCACCAATGACCTAGACGTGCCAGCTCTTGAGCACCTGACGCTCTCAATGCTCATTCCACCGAGTGGCTACTCACCAGGCGAGGGCAAACTGGGCACCGTAGGGTTGAGTTTTAGATCTTACAGATCGACTGGGCACGAGGCCTGTGAACGAACACTGGAGGACTTAAAACAGTTCTTGAAGCGCGTGCTTCCTTAATGACCTCCTTTATAACAGTGCAGAGGACTTATTTTCATGGTGCTTTCTGTGTCATAGCCGCGTGCTTGTCCGTCTGTTACCCCATGGGGGCCAGCATTGATATTCACCCTGTACTTTCGGCCCGAAAGATGTATCTACTATTCCCCTACCCCGGTCATGTTGTCATGCAACGCGCTAACACCATAACAAAAAGGCGGCCACATCACGACCTCGAGAACCACTGCATCATTTGATCTTATTCAACTTGGAATACAAAGGTAGAGTAAAATAATTAAGGTTTGAGAGGTCGAATGATGAGTGTGATGAGTGTGATGTTGATTTTTAATGAAATGCCGAACTGGAATATATCTACAGTGTTGTCTGGTGGGTCATTTCGCACGCGAGGAAATTTCAAAGCATAAGTGCATGTTCTGAATGACACGTGTCGTGTGCCGGTACAGATTACTAACGCAATGTTGTTCACAATTAGCGAAGTACGTTTCTGCCATAGCTTAAAGGACATCTTTGAGGCGGGTTTGCGCAGAACCACGCTGGAGGGGTTTTGGTTGGGTTGCCGAAGGTTTCCACCCAATCTTAGTAGAAGAATGGTAAACTAAAGGTATGGTGGCTGTGAGAAAAGGAGTAACAACGTACCATGTAGATCACTTGGAATGTTGCCGGGATCGACCCATTTTGATTACCGTGCAACTCTGCGGACAAGTGAATATATATATATATGCACAGAATCTGAGGTCGACATCACCCTGGTAAATGGCAGAAGCTGCGGCCCAGGTATCCCGATGTAAAAAGTGCCGCCTGATCAACAATTCCAAAGGTCGCAACGATCAGCAAAAGAGGCTAGAATGAATACAGACCTTCCGAGGATGGCATTTCCCTCACCCATATCTTGTAGATCCTCAATGAGCTCCCACATTGAGGGATAACCAACGCGCACTTCGTCGGTGTCAACAGTGAGCAATGTAAATCCAGCACGACCAAGAAGGTTTGAAATATCCTTTGTATCTGAACAAGTAAGTCGTGACAATGGACTGTAGGTAATGGAAATGTTATCAAACCTGTCATAGGTGATATGTGTGGAGATATCCCCCCTTCGCGATCAACTTCCGCAAGTTGAAGTGCTGATCTAAGTTCAAAGAGCGTATCCCCTCCGAACATCGCCCCTAGAAATAGGCCATCGGGTTTCAAACATTCCTTGATCTGAACAAGGATGCCTGGAGAGAAATAAGGATGGGAACGTCATAGTGAACGAATAGGTGTACGACCCTGACCCTGAAGACATACCTGGTAGGTCATTGACCCAGTGGAGGTTGAGACAAGAAACAATCGCCTCGCAAGAGTTTCGTGGAAGTATCTCAAGTAGGTTCTCATCGTCTCCTTGAATCCGCTCCAATTGAACTGATTTCCGATCAAGTAAATATATAATGCATGAGGATTATACATGAATATACCTTCGAAGTCGTCGTCCGGGTCCCTGTGGAGCATCTTTGCTGTAATGCGATGTTAAGCGCAGGTCGCACAACAGTATTGACGCGAACCGCTAGAGTCTATCATGGTAACCTTGCGGGTCTTACTGGGTTCCAACAACTTGGAAAAATGACCAGGGCCAGAGCCAAGATCAACAATGGTATCAAACGTCCTTCTAATATCCTGTTTAACAGGTCAATGCTAGTCCGCCCTTCGACAATGGAAGCAATATTGATGCTCACCAACAAGCGCTCCATCATTCTGTCCGCGACTTCGTCTCGAACATAGTCTACCGTTCTACTCCGGCGCCCTCCGTCTCTGCTAGCCGCACGGTCCCTTTGTATCCGCTTTGCTACGCGGTCAAATACACGATACGTTGGAAAATCCGGCGCCGTGAATGGCGTCTCCGAAGTAAATAGGCGGGCCAGATGGCGACGCGACGCGCCGAGACGGGCCACACGAAGATGAGACATCATGGCGTGTGAAGTTTGTGTGACGGGATACACGTGACATAACGCACTGGAATAAGGGTCTACTAGGACTGTTAGACTCACAGTTCGTCATGGACGATGAGGCCACCAGTGATCAACATCAGAACGAACTATCCATTGCTCTTGCCGCATCCTCAATAATAAATGGTTCTGATATGATCTCCCAAGAAGCATACCAGATGAACCGGAGGCGAATTCAGGAGGCCAAAGAAATGGTCCGGACGCTTGAGATAAACAACGAGAATGGACACAAGAACTTCGTCGTCAGTCAGCTCGAGAAACGCGCAAAGGCTGGGCGCGAAGCAGAGTATGTCGTTTCCCCTTCGTATTCGACGCGTTTAAACTCGATGTGGGTGCAGGACTATGCTGACGCAGTTGAGGAACCAACCCGGACTGTAGGCAGCGTCTTCTTGTTAGGCTTCGCAGTTCCTCACATATGTCCACAGTCCAGAAATGGTTCGGTTTACCAACAATGTCCCAAACGGCGGCTCGGAGGTTATACTGCCGACAACCGCAACCCTCGTAGAGGTACCAGAAAGTTCGCATTCTTCAGTAATATCACTTGTTAGTCTACTCTCCGTCCACTCACGCCTCTTGTTTCAGTATTCCTCGTCAGGAGCAACGGCCACTTCCTCTCAGATTCCACCACAGGGTCACCCTGTTGATTACCAATTGAATAATACTGTCCAGGCTAACCGAGCTCAACCGTATAACGTCTTCCAGTACTATGCGCCCCCCTCTGCGGTTCTCCAACCTCAGTCTAGTGCTGGACCTCATCCTGCCGACGGACATACTAGTTGGTATACCACACAAAGTCACCCACAACAGTTCAGGGCACATAACCCACCGATTCATAACTTTCCACCGATTCAACAACCCTCACGGGTTTGGAGTAGCTATGCAACCCCAGCACTGTCTCCCGCGGATACCGTACCTGGTGCGTTCATACTGGATGTATAATAGGCGATTCGATTGCTAAAAGGTACAGTTGCAACAGGATATTCAGGATATTACGCTTCCCCGTCTGGGTTAGTCTGGACAACACCTGTTCGTGCTGACCCGAGCACTTCCAAAACGACGATTCGGCCTCGGCCCCCAGTTACCGCCTATAATCAACCGCAAAGCCCTGCTTCCGCCTCAGGGGTGCAAGCACCACTACATGGTGCCCCTATGTCATCCGCGAAGGTTTCTTATGGCCACCCCCCTCCTGCTCGCTTCCCTGCGCAGCCAGCTGAATCCCAGCCCCGACTCCTTCCCACAGCCGTCTCAAAACCAGTATCTATTTCAGAGTTGCAAAGGCTTCGTCAACCATTGCAACAGCCCCAACCTCAACTCTATCAGCAACAACAGCAACAGCAACCATCATCCCAGCCTCAGCAGCTCCAGCAGCATTCACGACCATCCCAACCCCAGCGCTTCCCCCAACCTCTGCTACGGTCTCAACAAGAGCGGCCTCCAGAGTTTCAATCTCAGCCAGTTCAGGCGCATTTGCAAGCCACGCTACAATCCACTTGCCACATACCTTCCACTGGTGTTTCTCAATCGCACACTCAGCCCTCACAGACCCGTGATTTCCAGTCTATCGATGCATCAGCTGTAATTCCCCAGACAGAACCACCTCAACCCGCTATTGCACAGGAGCAAGTGCAGCCGCGAGGCGCACAGCCTAGTGTAGACCAAACGGCATTCGTTCAACATTTCCAGGTCGCTCTTCAGGTAGGCGCATCGTTCAGTATGGGACGTCGTTTTGATGTCTACCCAACAGCGTGGGATTCCGCAGCTCAAGGTTTTTTTACTTCGGGCGAAAGCCTCTGGGATAAGTGACGATTGGTTCAAGGCAGCTTTTAATTCGTTGCCGCGGGATGTATATCGGTCTTTAGCAGCGCAGGCCAATCAATTGGCACCTACCGTCAACGTTGCGTCATCCGAAGGTACACCTCAGGATCAGGTCCTGGCGATTTCTGGTAATGAACCTGTGACTACTCGACCGTTACCGACCGCAACACCTTCCGTCCAAGTAACGCCCACTCATAAACCTACTCCCACGGCAGACACATCCTTTTCTGCGCCAGAGCAAACACCCGAATCGTATACTACACAATTGCAATACTATGCAGAGCAGGCGACAAGATCAATGCTCTCCGCAGGTATTTCAGGGGCACCCGCGGGGAATATTACCTCAACGAAGCAAGCGGCTTCAACACCCACCCGTGGTGTGCCACAGACTTCTGTTAATGTGAGGACGCCCAAAGACGCGAATAAATCGACATTGGCGAGAGATATATTGCGCTCGCTTGGGAAGGTGGCACCAAAACATTGTCGAGAAACAGGAAGCGAACGAACGGATAACCATGATGGTGACCAGCTATCTGTCAACGCCGCGCCACCAGCCTTCAGTGTGGCACCTCTGAAATCTCCAGCAGCATCACCAGGGACAGATTCCATTCCCACTGATAACTCGGTACCTTCAACAGAACCAAATATACAGGCCAGGTCGCCACATGTCGCTTCCCCAAATCAGTCGACAAAGTCGGACTTGAAAAAAGAATGCGGACAAGTTGCTGTCATCGAGGGGCCAATCATGATTGATCTTACGTTAGACGATTCGGACGAATCCGTCCATGGAAACAGACAAGAACCCACATTCCCGTTCCAAGCATCCACTAGCGCAGCCACATCATCACTGCCGGTTTCTCCAAGCGCCACGAACCATACACCTCTATTGGAGAATCTCTCTTTAGAAGAACCCCTTGTCAACTTTGCGGCTAACGGTGACAGAGCAGATGTGCGTATGTATAGTCCACCTTTGTCACCAGCTGCCGAAGAGAACATGGAGTCCGAACTCTTGTATCCCCCCACTGGCAGTGCGGAGGAAAATTCTTCAAGTTTCGAACCATTGCCACGTGAAGAAATTGAGCACACGCCCCCGCCAGATGGCCAGCTGCCGCTCTTCTTGCCTTCCCCACCCGCTTCGCCAGCACCTACCGAGCCACCTGAAACGGACCTCGAGATGACCAATGACGAAGGCCAAAGTGGGCCTTCCAACAAGCGACCCTCTGTCGATATCGACGAGACGGGAGTTGACACAACACTGTTGATGTCACGCGTCAGAAAACGACCGAAGCTGCAAGTGTACGTGCTCGTTCCACCGGCGCCACAAGATGTTCTGCGGGCCATCAAGAGAATGAAGGAACGCGCCACGGGAAAGGATATAGACTCGGACCTGGAAGGGGTGGGGGAAGATGAAGAGTGTATGAGAGCGTCCTTCGCTTTCACTGATAACTAGCTCATCTTATCACAGTTCAGTATAGTCACCTTGAGCGGCTGTTGATTGAAGAATCCAAGTCACGATTATCGGAGCGGCGGTGTCGATGGTTGAATTGTGGTGCTGTCCTGAATTGTGTTGCCAATTTGTTTGCGCACCTGAAAAAACATGCCTGTGAAGAGGACTCCCAGGTATGGTTCACGTTTGAGCACATCCAGCTGAAGTTCCCATTCGCCCAAGGCACTCTTTCTTTGTCGCTGGGCGAGCTGCCAAAGAAGATTTGATTTGGCAGACGATCGCGACGAACACCTGGAAAGACATGCGATCAGGCCTTTGCCATGTCCCTTTGCAGGTGAAAGCGCTTTGCGGGAGACTGAGCTCCGCTAACGTCGGGTTACTAGGTTGTGAAGAGCAATTCGACCGACCGGTCGAAGTGATGGAACACGAAGTGCACCACCAAAAAGCAGAACGTAGGGGGCCGCTGGTACGCAAATCAACTTACGAGCCAGTTGTGCCTGCCATTCCAGCTCGGTTGGGTCCACCACCCCACCAGCTTCCGTCTCACCGTGTGATACCAAGACGTATTGTAAAGTGCCGAATATCGGCAGATAGACACGCTATCATGGGTCCATGGGTAGGATTGCACACCTCTGTTTGACATTGAGTCTCACAGCACCATGACGCCAGATCTTATGGAATATCTTCAGCCCAGTTGAGCTGAACACAAGAAAGCAGAATGCGTCCATGCGTGGTCGGCCGGGGTGCCAAGCAGTCAACTATGACGTGGACAACTCGGGGCCCCGACGCGATGAATATGACTTTCTGTTGGCGCATTCGTCATACCCAGCCAAGCACCCACCCCCAGATGATCTTGACTCGACTCTAATTACGATGAGCGTTGCGCGAGGACTGACTCTGTGGGGACCCGCGGGAGGAGGGAGCGAGGAGGGGGAGGAGGATGCGGTGGAAATGATGCTGAGGTGTAGTAGATAGACGGAATTTGACAAATGGTGACAGGGCGCGTGACGGGTCGGGTCGCTTAAGGACTTAGAAACATCCAGCGACCGTTTTCCCTCCAACGACCGCAATGCCTGGTTCGTTCGTCGAGCGCGACGACCCGCAACTCATTCCATCCTACATCTCCTCCCGCTCCGCAGATGTCATTCTCTCCGACGTCCGTCCAACAAAGCTTGCTCCTGACGCTCTCTCTTCCATCAACGCGTTTCTCGACGAACTCTTGCACACCATCCTCGGCGCTGCATGCGCGCTGACCACCCCACAACTCAGAGCGGCCCTCCACAAGGTCCTACCCACCACCCTGGGCAAGGAAGCCGTGCTGGAGGCCGAACTCGAGCTCAGAGCGTACTGGGAGCGTACAGGTGGCGTGCCGGGATCTGGCTCCTCCCTGGTGGTCGCAGAGGATAGCGCGTTCAACCTCCCGTGGACATTTGAGGTGGGCACGTCTTCTCTTCCTCCTTGGTGTGTCAACACACAACCGTCTCCAGCTCCTCCGTCTCAAGTGTGAGGCGTACTCGACCCTGAGCGACACCGACGAAAATTCAGATGCTGAAGCTCGCTTGTTCCACCGCATGAGCGTAGAGGGCGCTCCTCCCCCCAAGCAGACCCTCCTCGCCCCCGCCTCTTTGTATTTAACTGCCATCATAGAGTGAGCGTTAGCCGATTACATAGCACGGATCTTCCATTTTTGCTGACGCGCTGTCACGTCAATGTTATGATGTTAAGGTCGATATGCGAGTGAGTGGGGCTTGTTTGGTTCTGCTGCCATCATGATACTCATTTTTTCTACAGGCATATCGTTTCGAATGTCGGCCGTGTCGCCGCCCGGGATAGCAGTCGAGCAGTCGCGAACGGGCAGGACCTGTTCATTGCACTGTGTGAGGACAGTTCCATTTACGGACTTTTCAAAAATATGGCAGGTGAGTCCCTGTCGCATTTGTTAGCCGTTTTTGTGCTGACGTTTCATCCAGTTTATGGCCAAATCGAGGCGCTCTCGAAAATGCCAAGAGCCCGGCGGAGTACGTCGGTCGCACCAGACAATGACGGTGCGCCCTTCGTCCGCCGCAATGGATCCATCCACCAGTCTCGTACTCGTCTCTCATCCGAATCTGTCAACAATACGCCCGCTTCGACCGCGCATTCTTCTAGACCTTCATCGCGAGCTGTCAAGATGTTATATAACAAAGTTTCACAGGATTTCGTCAGCGGAAGCGATCCTGGACATCGAAAAATGGATTCCTTTGCGAGCGCAAATACAAAACAGTCCCTCGCTAGCAAGGGTGACAGGTCTCCTATATCACCCACTTTTAGTGTATGTCATTCTCCTCCATTGCATCTTGATCCGTCCTCTAATTCTGTCCTTGTCTCCCTAGGAGGATACGCGTTCCCAAGAGTTTGACGACATGATGAAGTCAGGGTCAACAATGAAAGTTTCCTTGACCCCAGACAGGCTGCGTACGATGGAGGTACGTACCTGGTATCCACCTCGTTATTGTGGTGTTGAATTAGCTGCCGCCACTCAGGTTGCGAACAAAGAGAAGGCACGTGCAAACGGTCGGCAAAAGGCACCCCCGACGTCTGAAAAGTCCAATGGCGTCGACATTCCCTCATCCCATTCTTCCCCAGAGCCAGTCAAGCGTACGAACGGGCCAGCAACTGTCCGACGAGCAGGTTCTATCATCGGCAATGAAGACGATCGTTTGATGCAGAAGCCTCCGCCGACCTCACGACCTCGACAACTGAGTGCAGCAACCACCTCAGGCTATACCGCTTCCTCCTTGACCCGCGTCCGCGCATCCTCAACTACGACGGACCCCTCCGCATCGATGTCAAACATGTTGCCAAACAAACACGCGCTGCCAGAGTCAAACTCTGCCATCGCTGATCAGCACCTAGCCTCTGGCTCTATCCCCAGGAGAAAGGCACCCCCACAGGAGCTGGATCTCAATACGTCTCGGTCATCGCGGGCGCGAACCGTACCGCGCAGTCGAGAGTCCTTCAATCTGGAGGATGTCATGGTTGATTCGGATGATGATGGTATGGGGGAGCTAAAGCCTTTCACTTCTCCGAAACCGCATGACCGGCAACGAGGGTTCTCGGCCAGCACCAAAGAGTTGATTGCCTTCCTAGCAGAGGGTCCCCCAGAGTTCAATCCTAGCGAGAATTCGCTGTCCCCGCTGTCCCCGACGCCCAAGAAGTCTGGACGGTTGCAGAAGATGATATCCAGGATCACCTTAGCTAGCGATACTGTCAAGTCCCCTCGCAAGATGACCGTTGGGCCTGGCGATGTTCCAAGCAAGTCTATGACGAACCTTTCCCCCCTCGCCAACCGGCCCGTTCCCCCTCGCTATCCCACCTCTGGGTTACCATCTATAGCATCCTCAGAACCTGGCTTTGTGGACCAGGCTGCAACACATCCCCGACAGCGAGCACAATCGTGTGTTCAAAAGCCGCTCCCTACTTGGGATGGCAAGTCTATGGAAGGGGATGTTTCGGGCCCGTCCGTTCCCTCACTTTCTCCTGGATCTGCACCACTCAAAACTACCACACCCGTTCCGGTGAAATATCTGAGGACCTTGGATACTGATATCTCCCAACTTGTTCGGCCCGCCGAGCCCCTGGCTTCGTCCACCTCGTATTCACCTCCGACCATTTCCGTTCCCGTTCCCATGCGTGTTGAAACGCCAGAGGTAGCTCCAACGTTCGCAGTTCAATGCCCACGTTCGCCATCGCCACCAATTGTACCCCATCGCTCGTCCTCCAAGATTGCCTCTTCTCAGCGCCATAAAGTTGCACTAGCATCTACTCCGCAGACACCTCCAGCTCCGTCCGTACTTGAGCATGCCCGCGAGATGCGAACGATGCTCGAGCATGCTACAAGTGTTGCCGAATGTCGTATTCTTGTGGATATGTTTTTGGCACGCGCCAAGCTCAATTTGGACACGGCCGATTTGCAAACCCTCCCTACTCCGCCGCCTGCAGATGGCAACGGGTTGGAAGGGACGGTCATCGAGCTTTTCCTTGGAGACAGTGCAATCGATGTTCAGCATAGGGTATTGCTTGAACGAACTGGAACCCCACCCAAAATTGGGGATGTCGCACCTAACAAGTCGACGGAGACTAGCGACATTCGTTAAAAATACCTAGTGTTTACGCCGACTCGTTGTTCTCTGGATTTCCTTATGGTTTTATCTTCCACTATATACTTATCAGACCATACCACTTCGCTTACTATCCATTGTTTCGTTGACCCGCTGTCGTATTCGTACTGTGTGCCGGTTTTAATTATGTATCCTATGCTTCTGGAACGCCCTTCGGCTTCTCGTACAAGAAATAGGGCCATCTTAGCATTGGAACCATGGCCAGCGGTTTCGTTGGCTTATTGAACCTCCAACGCAACCGCGATGCCCATCGCTGCCATCTCGGCACACAAGTAGCGAAATACATATGGTACTGCCACCACGTCCATGTCGCCCCCTTTTCGAGGGGAACAAAGCACATGCGCAGCGGGTATTGTCACTGCAACTTCAGGGGTTGGTCGTGGATTTTCACCGGTAGCCAATGCTCTTCGCGCATGGTCGTTCTCTTCATCGGCAGCGGCCCGGCATACTCTACAATATTCGCCACCAGGACCCGTAGATCTTATAGCGCCAGTCGCCGATATCACTCCAAGACTGACATCGTCATACCCCAGCGAAATAATGCTTCCACACGTCCGGCAGACCCATGTGGTAGAGTAGTCGGAACAGTTCATAAGGCGATCTTGCAGGAGGAACGAGGTGCCGTGTGCGATCAATGCGTCCCGTTCCATCTCGCCGAAACGAATGCCACCTGCACGTTTGCGGCCCTGTTCAACCAGCGACATTTCATTGTCAATCCGAAATGGAGCAAGAATGAGAAACGTACCTTGACGGGCTGGCGCGTGAGCGCATCGACAGGCCCCGTTGTTCGTACCTGAAACTTGTCGAGAACCATGTGACGGAGACGTTGGTAATACACGACGCCGATGTAGATGTCCGCCGCAAACTCCTCTCCAGTGATACCAGAATACATGGGCTCGTTGCCATAATAATTATATCCTGCTGCCAGAAGTTGTTCCCCGAAGTAATCGATTGCCCTGTCTTCTTCCGAAAACCTGTGTCAAGTCAGATTAGTATGACATGAGACGGGACATTGGAAAAAATAAGTATCCGAACTCGAATGGTGTTGCATCTTGAGCTATGCCGTGCATAGCGCCGGCTTTCCCGGCCATACTCTCTACCAACATTCCGATTGTCATTCGACTCGGGAATGCATGTGGGTTGATGATCACATCGGGTTGTAGCCCGCTTTCCGTGAAAGGCATATCGATCGCTGGCCATTTTTGTGAACAGACACCTTTTTGTCCATGCCTTGACGAGAACTTGTCTCCGATCACAGGTGAACGAGTGATACGAAGGGTAATATGTACTTTTTGGAGTTCCGTATCACCTGTGTCAGATCCTTGGCTAGAGGTCAGTACAGTGGGGAAAATAGAACAAAATCGTGCACCTAGCAACCGGACTTGGTCTACAATGCCCTGTTCGTCACCCTTGTATCTCACAAACTTAGTGCGACCAGTTGTGTCATCTACGTACGCAGCGATCGGATCTCCCGCATCTAATTTGGTACCAGCATAAGGTAGACCATCCCTATCCAGGAATTGCACGCAGGTGTGTTGCCGATCGCCTTCTTCCGTCATGATGTCGTGCCCAAGACCAAAGTGCAGTGCAGGGGCGGAATTCGACTTGGACGCGCCATACATGTCCTTAAGGTCGATGATTTGTGACTTGTAAATAGTCCCGTAGGCGAAGCCGCGCTCGTGAGCGGACTTGTTAAGAATCATGGCGTCTTCCATATCATAACCTGTATATGAAACGACTGCAACAACTGCATTGGTACCATTAGGGAAGGCGTCCATGGCATAGGTACTATGTAGATGGGGCCGGACGATAGGGGTCTGACCTGTTTGGAGTCGATAGAGTTTGTTGTCCGTTCGGTGTTGGAGGGCACTGGATGGGGTTCCCATAGTTTGCTTGGCCATCTGAAACCCCAGTAATCAAGATCACCACGCAAGGTCTCTTAGATACCACATACCTGACATTGGTAAATGTTGCGAGGACTCTACGACACGCATTGGCGAATGCATGGGTGTACGTAACCACAACTTACCTGGTTAAAATCGGAGAAGGGTGTCAAGCTCGCAAGAATGGAAAGGAAACTCGTTGGCGCATGTTCTATGTGTGTGGTGACGCCAGGCTCGATCTCACCCTGCTTTACTGCTATATTCATGTACACTTGCTCGAATGATCCAACTTGGTCGTCCTTGCCGTTAGCCAAGTACTTGACAGGTCTCATCATCCGTGCCCTTGAAGAGAACAAAAATAAACCTGGATACTGGCCACCTTTGGACTCCGGAACGAAACCAATCTCAAGATCAAGTGGGATCTTATTGATTCCTTCCGTTTTCCATATCCTTAGGTTCTCCGCAAGCTGTTTTGCCGTAGTTGTTCGTGCCCAGCCTATAACGCGACCATCGAGTTGGACGCAGATGTTCTTGCGACCATCCACCGAGGACGAGAAAGGTTGGGTCATGCCGTGAACGGCCAGCAGCCCGGGGACGTGGGCGATGGCGAGAGGGGTTGTGATGATGCGACAGGTTCGAGAGAGGTGGTTCAGAAGGCCGCATGGTGACCCGTCGGGTGTGTGAACGGGACAAAGAAATCCTAGTAAAAGTGATCATCTAAAAATGTAGGAGTGTGTTGTGACGGGTGTGCTCACCCCATGCTTCTGGTAAAAGCTTCCGCACAGCAGTCGTTTTGAGTTCGGCAAAAAATGCACCACGGTGTATGCACCTGAAATGACTGATATAACGAGACCAGTTTAGCTTTTCTGCAACGATAGTAAAACCTGAGGCCTGTTGTAGATCGAGACCCGAAGGAGAAATCAAATTCCCAGTCGCCAGGAAATTCGACATCTTCGAGCCGATGTCCCAATTGACCTTGTGGACAACTTTCGTAATGTACCGCTCTGTACCAGACACGAATTTTTGGAAAATGAAGCGCAAAGTAGCAAACTTACTATCCAGGAAGTCGGGCGGAGATTCGGCTTTTCGGACATCAGTGGCAATCTGATTGCGAGCTTGACTGAGTGCCTCCTCGAGGCGTTCTTTTATAATCATGCCATATAAGTATCCTGGCAGGAGAACCTCTTGGTATTGGGGTGAATCCGGGTTGTCTGCGGAACACGATCCGGACACCAACGCGTACAGCTTGCGCAGCATGTAGCTGTGCCTGAGGTCAACGACCATCGAGATGAATACGAGGAAACTCACATTAGCATCCTGAACTTATCACGAGGTTCTTTAAGATGGACTAACACCATCTTTTGAATCAGCCAGGCACCGAGTATTCTGTTGGTCCAGTCCTCTGGCATGTCCAGTACAACGCGGAATTTGTCACCCAAATATTCGAGACACTGATCCCCCGTGTATAGACTGTACATTTTGAAGCTACGCAAGAGCAGCTCCACGCGATCGGTCAGGAAGGTGTTCTCGTAATCTTGCATTATGACATGTTCGAATATCTCTCGATCAGAAGCACCAATAAGTGCTTTGAGAATTAACATGATAGGAATCACGTATTCCTGTTTTCGCCAGCTGAAACGGAGCATAGCGCTCCCGTTGGAGAGGTAGTGAAGGGTATTGGTGACGCTAGACTGGTCGAGCCTAGCACAACGAATTTGGACAGCATACTGGGTATAAGACGGTCCACGGTTAGTGAAGGAGGGGCGGAGGAGAGACATGACATGGTTGCGACGGGGAAGTATAAGGTATCGGATAAGTCTCTCGTTTCCGTTGATGACGAAATATCCACCGAATTCTTCTGGTTCTTCATGTCGACGAACGAGTTCGGACGACGCAAAACCGCGCAAGTTGCACCGAACCGACTGAGAGAAGTTAAATAACTGATATATACGACGGTAAATGACAACATACTCGAACCATGATCGGGATGAGACCACAATCTCGCATAACATATTGATCCGGATGTGCATCCCCGTTTATTGTCCAGCAGACTTTAGCCTGCATGCGACCCCTATAGGACGTGAGTCGTTCTCGCGCCTCGTATGACGATTCAGCGACGGTCTAAAGGCGAGGAGGACCAGTTACCTCTGCTGGGTAGACTCTCCGCTCGACACTCCAAGTGTCGCGATCGGATACTCTTGGAGGCGCGATTGATACCTCCTCAATCCAAACTGATATCCGAAATCATGAACTGAAGCCCCACGTGAGCATAGATTACTCACAGCTAAGGCGATTTCCCCACCCTGCCTGACCGCTCTCCGTGCCAATTTGGCCGGTCCCATCAAATACGACACGTTCACCTATATCTTTGATGGCGATGGATAGCAGACCCGTGCCATTGCCATCGCCCTTGGGTAACCCGGAGTCATCGAAGAGGGCGTTGAAAGACTCAATGTGGGGTGTAACGAATTCGTTGAGAACTGGGTATGTAGAGGCATGTTTTGGCGGCTTCCTGAAGGACTCCTCGCGCTCGGTCGTGTTGAATGTCGGCTTTCGTTTCTGCTTTGCCATCACTGATTTTTTGATCGCGAGAAGTGCATACCAAATACGCGTAGGATCGGAATTTTAATTATTTTAAACTCCGCGCCTAGGTCGCCCACGCGTAACTTTTGGGACAACAGCGACGAGGGGCCCAAATCGTGTCCAACGCAAACCGCAATGTTTGGGTCGAGCACGGTGCAGTCTTCCTGGGCTAATCCTCAGCAGAACCAACAGCAAACGCAGGGTTCCGCTTTTGGTCAACCAAGCGCTTTCGGAAGCGGAGGTAAGTCATTTACAACCTTCTTTTCGCACCTTTAACCACCGAGTTCAGCTTTTGGTTCAACCAACGCATTTGGCCAGCAGCAGCAGCCAGCGGCGAATCCAATGTTCGGAAACCTTGGAACCAGTAATACTGGAACCCCGGCGTTTGGTACGCTTACTTCCCACAGATTGTACGATCTTCTTAATGTTGCGTTCAACCGTTAGGCGCGTTTGGTCCGAATACCGCCACTTCTACCGGCACTTCTGCCTTTGGCGCTCCTAAACCAGCCACTGGATTTAGCGCGTTCGGTGGAGGAGGTACCTCTGCGTTCGGTGGGGGTGGGAGTGCATTTGGGGGGGCTCCTGCTGCTGGCACATCGGGGACCAATGTTTTCGGATCTACCGCTCCGAGTACGGGGGGTGCCTTTGGTGGCGGCAGTTCGCTCTTTGGGCAGTCGAAGCCTACAGCAACCTTTGGTGCCACAACTGCAAGTACGCCGTATTACATTTATGATACGTGTCCGCGCCTTATGCTCTCGAGTAGCAAGTACAGATGCCAATCCGCCACCTGTGACGACAGGCACGTCTACACCAGCTTATTCGGTCTTCAGTGAAAAGGACCCTTCAAACCCAAGTACCATTCTCCAATACCAAACCACCACTGCCACGCCAGCTTACAGGGGCACATCTCTAGAGGTAAGTAGATGCAATTTATATCTTACTCCCATCTTCAGTGGTTGATGTTGTGAATCAGGAATTACGTCTCCAAGACTATCAACAAAATCGCAAGACAGCTGGTGCTTTCGGGCAAACATCGTTCGGAGTTCCGGCCACACAAACGACCGGTCTTTTTGGGGCCTCAACTACAACACAACAACCTACGACTAGTTCGGTATTTGGGGGAACCAGTGGTGCATTTGGAACCTCTACCCAGCCTGCTACGGGTGCATTCGGTGCCTTTGGACAACAGCAACCTGCCTCGGGCACTGGCGCTGGCACGGGCGCGAGCATTTTTGGTGGGGGTTCTGCGTTCGGACAACCTCAACCTCAGCAACCTCCTGCATTTGGTGCCTTTGGCCAACCGCAACAACCGTCTCAGCAGCCCGCTGCAGGCACTAGCATCTTCGGGGGCGCAGGTGCATTTGGCCAGCCAAAGCCTGCTACGGGATTTGGAAGCACCTTTGGTCAACCAAGTTAGTGTCTGCTAACGGTCGTTTCTTCCTTCGTCTAATCTACTGCACAGCGAGCGGAAGTACGTTTGGCGGTACAGGAACTACTGCTGCCTTCGGTCAACCCGCAACTCAGCCTCCCACCGGTTCAAGTATCTTTGGTCAGCCTCAACAACAACAACAGACCTCGAACGTTTTTGGTAATGCTGTCCCCGTGAACCAGAGAGCCATTCACTGATTTTAACTTTTAGGTGCGCCTGCGGCGAAGCCTTCCATTTTTGGACAGCCCGCTCAGCCAGCTAGCACGACCACCGGATTCGGTACCGGTCTATTTGGTCAGCAACAGGCTCAGTCAACGCAACCTACTACAGGACTTTTTGGAGCGACACCAAGTACGGGTACAGGTACCAGTCTTTTTAGCCAACCACAACAGCACCAACCGGCGCCGCAACCTGGTGGATGTGAGTCTCAGACAATGCTACTTGTTTTCATTACGTGGTTAAAGGCACTTTAACAGTATTTGGTGGCACCGCGCAACCATCTGGTGGACTATTTGGTGGCGCGACAGGCGGTGGTCTGTTCGGTGGTACGCAGGGGACCCAAGCACAGCAACCTGGGCAGACCAATCTCTTCGGTGCGCCCAAACCTGCAGTAGCCGGGACGAGTCTCTTTGGCGGCAGCACCTTTGGGCAGCCAAATACGACCACTGGGACAGGCACACAAGCCTCCTTATTTGGGCAACCAACCAACCAACAAACGTTGTCCCAGCCGACCACAGGTACGGGGACTAGCGCCTTCGGGGGTTCATTATTTGGCCAGCAAAAACCCGTTGCCCCCGCAATCTCCACCACACCCTCCACGGGTGGTTTGGGTGCTTCATTATTCGGTGGCAGTACTCTCGGCTCGTCGACCGGTGTACCGAGTGGACCAGGCGCACTCACCGCTTCCATAGCGGAACCTATATCTAGTAACTTGCCTATCTTCTCGATGTTGCCACCTGGTCCCCGTGCTATTTCCATCGATCAGCAACAAAAAAAGAAACCAGGTTTCTTCATAGATGCCCCCGCCCGCTTACCCGTGTCTCGCCTTCCTCTCAACTATACCCCAGCCAGTTCAAAACTTCGAGGTTTTGCAGCGCCGGCGTCGACTTCCGTCCTTGGTGTTCCAGGACAAAACCTATCCCTTAGTAATGGGAAAATAGGACCTCTTTATTCAAGCCGTGCAGAAGTTCCAGAGAGCATCCTAGGACGCAGCGCGAGTCCCGCATTGGGTAGTGGAGGAAGACAAAGTGTAAAGAAGTTGGTTCTAGACAAGAAAGTTGAAGCTTCGGACTTATTCAGCAGAGCTAGCTCACCAGGCTTGCGCGGTAGCCCAGCAAAAGTGACATTTAGCCCTGCGCTCAGTCAAGCTGCAAGAGAAAAAGACGTGGCAAGAGAGAGGGAGGCCGCTACTCAACCGCGGCAAACTCAACCGCCACCCCGCAGTGTTCCAGGTCGATTCACAGCACAGAGCTCTCTTTCTCTCGCGCACCCTGTATCGCCGAGCAAGACCGCGAACGGTCCCGAAGCTCCTTCCACTCCACTACCTCTTCAGCACGGCGATTATTGGGTAAAGCCTGACCTAATCAAGCTGAAGTCATATGGCTATGAAGAATTATCTTCGTTCAAAGATTTGGTTGTAGGTCGAGTTGGATACGGGGAAATCCATTTTCTTGAACCCGTCGACCTCACCGGCCTTCCCAAGCTGGGCGCACTCTTGGGCGAACTAGTGCGATTTGATGACAAGGAATGTAGTGTGTATCCTGATGGTGATGAAGCAGACAAGCCGGCGCCTGGGACGGGTTTGAATGTCAAAGCCAGGATCGTACTTCTACGGTGCTGGGCTACAGACAAGGCGACGAGAGAACCCGTAAAGGATGAGCAGGCCCCTGCTGCCGTCAAACATTTGAAGCGGCTCAAGTCGATGAAGGAGACTCATTTCGAGAGCTTCGATGCTAAGGAGGGGAAATGGTCGTTCACGGTAGACCATTTTTGAGCGAGAGTCGGTTGATTAGTCTGGGTATATGCTCTATATTGCTCGCTCTTCATCTTCCGTCTAACGGAGTGTTACATTATATGGCGAAGCCGGTGTTGGCCCCTCCATGATTTATGCAGCATGTAGCATAGTACATGTCCATTTTGTCCAATTGAATGTGAAGATATGTCATTGATGCCAAGTGTTTGGCCACATTGTGTCATACGCAGTTGACTTTACCACCGTGACCATGAAACCATGGTGAGCAACAAAGACTGCTTGTTGATCGAACTCTTCATGATGAGTCGCAGGTTGGTTTATCCAAGGACGAACAAAGGCAGCACCGTGCAGTGACCATTCGCGGAGCGCTCGAAGGCGGGCTCATGGGAGCTGGGATCGTCTTGCCTGCGTTCTACCTCCTAAACAGGCGATCTAGCTATTATCGCTCTGTCCCATTCCCGATCAAGTTTCTCGGTGGTACAGTCATTGTTGCACCTCTCGTCACCATCCGAGCTGAGAAGCGAAGTTTGGATTTTGATCGTCGACATTGGTAGGTGCAAATTACCTGTCCGTGATGCTAGGTCCGAGGTACCCGGTAACTGTAGGACGGAGCTTGGTAAAAGCCACCTGGAAAAACGCGAACACGAAGAACGTGAGAGGTGGGTCACCTTGGGTCCCAAGGACAAGGTAGCAGAGTGGGCGGCGAAACATCAACTGAGTGTTATCATGGGGAGTTGGGCGGCAACATTGGCAGTCGCCGGGAGCGTAATCATGCGTGATCCGTGCGTTTGTTCGTTCTCTGATCTGGCCAGCCGCTCACTTGATCTCGACGTGCCATTGACGCGTCATTTTATGGTAGATTGCTGACGATGCCTCAGAAGGTAGAACACTTGCGGCGTGTAACGTTTTTGTCTGATCCATCGTTCGGAATTAGGTCGTTCAAGTTCGCCTGTGGGCTCAAGGTCTTACTATTGGTGTCATAATCGCTGCGGCTGCATTGACACACGCTCAACGCGCTCAAGCCACGGAGGTGAGGAAGGTGAGACACGCTCTAGACAACGGTTGAACTTTTTTCAACTTTGACGGATCCGCTACGTAGCATGGGGATCATTCTTGGCAGTCTGCGGTTCGTTGGCCAATGAATATGTTTAGGTTACTGTCTTACAGCCCACCCAAGCTCGAGGACAAACGGCTTGAAAAGGATCCGCAAAACGCTTCAAGCGTGTGAAGCTTTGGTTGCTTTACGGCTATACTTGTATCAGTGTTCAGTTTTCGTTTCCACCCATCAGGTTGTTCTTTTTCCAGACATCTTGCCATGGATTTAATCGGGTGACTCTAAAAATGTATATCAAGCACAGTAGTAAAGAGCACAGGTTACTAGTGGCTAAAATATGAGTAAACGATAAGAGGTCGATACTGGGGTCCAAGACAAACACCCAGCTCAGGCGTAGAAACGCCAAGCAAAGTAGGCGCCCAATAGGGTGAGCGGAACAAAGTACATTAAGCTGGAAATATGCCAGTTGAACAAATGTGATATTGGCAAGGAAGTCAGCAACTTACTTTGAGCCCTTCTCGACGGCACTGTGGACAGCTGGGTTTGACGAGGCTTTCTTTGCCTTGGCTGGAACCTGAGAACGCCGCCGATTTTAGCCAAGAACTTTCGTTATCGGGCCACCTAGTGCTTACGCTGCCCTGTTCAAGCTCCCCCACTAAGAGATCAGGCAGGAGCGCACGGGCCTCGTCAGAGTGACCGACATCCTCGAATGCCTCTGTTGCATCTTTGCCTGTAAACAATGTGTTGGGGGCCATGTATGGTCAAAGAAGCTAGAGTACGCGCCTGCCTCGCTGAGAATTACCTCGTCGCCACCAGGGTGCTAGCGTTGGCTTGTAAACACTACGACAAAATATGATCCATGCAAAAGGGGGATACCTCGTCGATAAATTTCGTTGCATTGTACACTATTTTTGGCCAAGACGTTAGACTTCAGCCTGTAGGAACAGACGTCCCCAGTGACTCGCCTTTGCCATGGATAGCAATCCAAATGCTTTGCTTGGTGTTGTTGGCTTGAAGTTCAGAGTACAAAACGACTTTTGACATGCCTGCGACGACGCTGGTGAGGCGGAGGTAAATAGGAACGGTAGAGAAGGAATGCAAGTGCTTCGGCGGGTGTCAGAGGACACCACGGTCGTATAAAAACGGTGCAAAGTCCGCAAGTTCCCACGCAAATGGGGTAACTTGATAAATTCAGCGAGGCCACGTATGTATGTCGGCGAATTTTTTGGAAACGGGGCAATACAGTGGATACGGTACAAACGTCTCTGCACAAATGTCTGCGTGGTTTAGTACTCAAATGCCCACATACAAGATTGCATTCAAGTGTGGACCAATGCAATTTCCATCTGCCACTTCACCAGTAAGAAACGAAAGCATTATGAGCTGTGTCCCTAGGCAAAGGCGAGTGGAAGCATTCAGAACTTCAACTTGCGGCGCGCACACGTCCACGACGACGGCCAACTTGCTAGTATGTATGATTTGAAGGTGCCGACAAGTGGGTGGAGATGAATATTTGAATGACCAGTGCCAGCAAATTTGATGGAAAGCTCCGACTAAAAGCTTCATACCCCGCCCCGCCGTGTGCCGATGAGGT